>CM038641.1:102500-110000 GCA_021554675.1 Leuciscus idus | reverse complement strand
TATCTGCTGTTTACTGCAGTCACACACACACATTATCACAGGTCTTCACACACACTCCATTGCTCAGATGATCTGCTGTTTACTGCAGTCACACACACACACACACACACACACACACACACACACACACACACACACACACACATTATCACAGGTCTTCACACACACTCCATTGCTCAGATGATCTGCTGTTTACTGCAGTCACACACACACACACACACACACACACATTATCACAGGTCTTCACACACACTCCACAGCTCAGATGATCTCACACACACACTCCACAGCTCAGATGATCTCACACACACACTCCATAGCTCAGATGATCTGCTGTTTACTGCAGTCACACACACACATTATCACAGGTCTTCACACACACTCCATTGCTCAGATGATCTGCTGTTTACTGCAGTCACACACACACACATTATCACAGGTCTTCACACACACTCCATTGCTCAGATGATCTGCTGTTTACTGCAGTCACACACATTATCACAGGTCTTCACACACACTCCACAGCTCAGATGATCTCACACACACACTCCACAGCTCAGATGATCTCACACACACACTCCACAGCTCAGATGATCTCACACACACACTCCACAGCTCAGATGATCTGCTGTTCTCCTCACTGTTGCGCTGCTATTCTAATTCTATAAGTCTCCATGTTTCCACCTCTGGCGCATCAGGACCATTAGACTGTTAAAGGACTGGACTATAATATTTTCCCATGTGCTTTCCCTGCTGCTGTGTCCAAGAAAACTCTCTCTAAAGGACAATCAAACACAACCTAACCTTACATGACATGTGAAGTCTTCCTGCTAAGGGTTCCAGCTGTTAGGGTTAGAGCCAAGGAGAAGGTTGAGATGATCTGACGTAGAGCCATAGAGAGAAAGAGTTGCGACACTCTTTGATGTCGCCGCTATGGCTGTCACGTGGTTCATGTAAGCCCCAATAGTTCCAAAACATACGCTGGCTGTCATGTTCTTCTATGGGACAGACAGCAGCGATTGCATTATTGAACGGTAAATATAAAATAAAACACACACCCAAGTACTTTTTCAGCTGTTATTGCATTATTGCATTTTGTTAATGTCAGTTTTGCATTTGGAGACAAGTTTTAGGCTATATTTTTGGAGGGAAAAGCTTAGTGTTCATGTTCGCATGGGTAGTAGCACTGGCTTTAGCGGCTCTAACTTAACTTTTCCATATCATTCATCTGATGATGGACGTCTCATGATATTTATTTTAGCACAACTGGGCTGTATTAGGCTATTGATTCCCGTGATTTTGCTTATAAATTCCGATTCAGCCATTAGCCTATCTTCGTGATCACGCAAAGAGGTCTGCCGTGGCGGTCCGTTCAGAATTCGCTTAGAAGCTAGCTCACTTCTTCTGATGAAAGTGGCCACCCCTGGGACCACAACGTGAAACGTACTCATTACTAACGTAACCTCGGTTCTCTCTAGAGAGGGAACGAGTACTGCGTTAGTCTTAGGCTAGGGGAAAATCTCTTTTCCGCGAGATACTGAAGCCAAAAAATTATCCTTAATTTTTTAAATAATGTAAAACGCGTTGCGGTAGCATGCAGACACAGGCGAGACGGCTCGCGCGCCTATTGGCTGCCCTGCGGCAACTGCAGCAGCCTATCGATAAGGCCTTCTCGTGACGTCAGCTCCAATGAGGGCGCTTCGCGCCCAATACGTCACGTCCCGCCGAAACGGGCGTGGCCTTGGGCTATAAACATAGCTTCGAGAGGCTATAGCTAACTGGTTTTTTATCGCCGGAGCGAACCAGAGCATGTGCAGGCACGGCAAGATACGCAGTACTCGTTCCCTCTCTAGAGAGAACCGAGGTTACATTAGTAACCGAGTACGTTCTCTTACGAGAGGTTCTCTCGTACTGCGTAAGTCTTACGCTAGGGGAACACAGTGTAAAACGCCGTGCATGCTAAGATCCAGCACCAAAGTCCCAAGGGCAAGTGCCCGGGCTCATATAGTACATGATCATAAGGAACTCACAGAGAGTCCAGGAAAGAGTGGCTAGAATAGCATCATTCCTGTAATAAATAGCATCCTATAAGGAGCAATTATATTGTTAGTGTTTCACACAGCCAGGGCGAAACTCGGCCTGGTCTGATGAATATAGTGGGTCTTACACACTGCCCATAGAGCTGCGCGATCGATCAGCGAGCGTTTGCTCAAGCAGTTTCAGTATTCTG
Organism: Leuciscus idus; assembly: GCA_021554675.1. Taxonomy (NCBI): domain Eukaryota; kingdom Metazoa; phylum Chordata; class Actinopteri; order Cypriniformes; family Leuciscidae; genus Leuciscus; species Leuciscus idus. The sequence continues at coordinate 107,770 of CM038641.1, read as the reverse complement.
GGCCGAAAGCATCGGGGCAGACAGTACCGAATTATTAGACCGAAAGCAGCTTAGCCTGCAAAGCGGGAACCTCTAGGTTATAAAACCTTATAAATGTAGACGGGGAGGCCCAGTCTGCCGCCATACAGATATCTTGCAAGGCAATCCCACTGGACCAAGCCCACGACGAGGCCATGCCTCTTGTGGAGTGCGCTCTGACACCTAACGGGCACTGCAAGCCCTTAGAGGCGTAAGCAAGCGCTATAGCATCGACTATCCATCTGGATAGGCTCTGTTTCGACACGGCAAGTCCCTTAGAATGTCCGTTGAACGAGACAAAGAGCTGCTTTGTCTGTCTGAAGACAGATGAGCGAGACACATAAGCCCTTAATGCCCTGACCGGGCAAAGGAAGCTGGCATCCTTTTCCTCGTTAGAGACCGGCTGGGCAGACAGGGAAATCACCTGAGCCCTGAACGGTGTGTTGAGGGATTTAGGAGTGTACCCGTGCCTCGGTTTGAGTATGACTTTCGAGTCATTAGGCCCAAACTCCATACATGTTGCGCTCACTGAGAGCTCGCTTTACTGAAGCGAGAGCCAGAAGAAACACTGTTTTGAAAGACAGGTGTTTGATATCCGTTGATTGGATCGGCTCGAAAGGGGCACCCTTCGTGGCCTCCAAGACCGTAGAAAGGTCCCACATGGGAACTGAGGGAGGTCTGGGAGGATTTAACCTCTTTGCTCCTCTAAGGAAGCGAATGACCAGATCGTTCCTTCCAAGTGACTGGCCAAGCGTTGGTTTAGAAAACGCTGCTATAGCCGCCACGTAAACTTTGAGCGTGGATGGGGCTCTGCCCTCATCCAGTAGGTCTTGTAGGAAGGAGAGGACCTCCGTCACCCCACAATTTGGGGGTGAAAAGCCACGTGCTGTGCACCAGCTAGAGAACACAGACCATTTTGAGGAATAGAGCCGTCTCGTAGAGGGGGCTCTAGCCTGCATGATCGTGTTTAACACTCCCTCCGGGAGGTCAGCGGGTACCCGTTGATGGCCCACGCATGTAGGGACCAAAGCTCCGGGCGAGGATGCCTGATCGAGCCCCTGGCCTGAGAGAGGAGGTCCCTCCTCACTGGTATCGGCCATGGGGCAGCGCTCGTCAGCTGCATCAGAACTGGGAACCAAGCCTGGTTCTTCCAGAACGGAGCCACTAGTAGCACTGAGCATCCGTTTTCCCTGATCCGCTCTAACACCTGAGGTAGGAGCGCGACGGGGGGAAAAGTATAGAGCGGGCAGCTGGGCCAAACGTGGGCCAGCGCATCCCTGCTCTTGGAGAAAAACTCCGGACAGTGAGCGTTTTCTTGAGACGCAAACAGGTCTATTTCCGCTCTGCCGAATGTCTCCCACAGCAGTTGGGCTGTCTGCGGGTGTAGAGACCATTCCCCTGCTGGAACATTGTTCCTGGACGGTCTGTCTGGTCCCACATTCAGGTGGCCAGGCACGTGCGCTGCTCTCAGCGAGCGCAGATTGTGCTGAGCCCAGACCAGGAGGCGTTCCGTCAGCCTGTAAAGGTTTCGGGACCTGATACCTCCCTAGTGATTTATATAGGCCACCACCGACATGTTGTCCGAACGGACCAAGACGTAGTGTCCTGTTATCTGGGGACAAAAGCACCTCAGCGCGTTGTCGACTGCCATCATTTCCAAGCAGTTTATGTGCAGAAGCTTTTCTCGTTCTGACCACTGGCCGAAGAACGGTCTGCCCTCGAGCAGCGCTCCCCATCCCGAGGTGGGGGCGTCCGTAGACACCACCTTCACACTCGAGGAAGTCCCCAGGCTTACATCTGACTGGTACCAGTTGATCGCTCTCCAAGGTTTCAGAACTGAGAAGCATTTCTGATCGACCTTGAGGCGAAAAAGACCGGAAGTCCACGCTCGGCGCGGTACTTGCGCTTTTAGCCAGAACTGCAGCGGGCGCATGCGAAGCAGACGCAGCTGAAGAACTGCTGATGCTGAGGCCATGAGACCCAGCATCCTTTGAAACTTTTTGAGCGGGACTATAGCGCCGCGGCGGAAGGTTTCCGCCATGCGCTGAATATCCAGTCTGCGCTGCGGCGATAGCTGAGCTGTCATAGACAGCCAGTCCAGTTCTGTGCCCAGAAAAGATATTCTCTGACTGGGAGACAGTGAACTTTTCGCCCAATTGACTTTGAGACCCAGATTCTCGAGATGCTCGAGTAATAAGGTCCTGTGTTCTATGAGCTCTGAGTGTGACTGAGCTAGAACCAGCCAATCGTCCAAGTAGTTCAAAACTCGCATTCCCCGAAGTTTCAGGGGAGCGAGGGCTGCGTCCATGCACATCGTGAATGTACGAGGTGCTAGGGACAGGCCAAACGGTAGGACTGTGTATTGATATACCTGGCCCTCGAAGGCGGATCTCAAAAATCGCCTGTGACGTGACACTATTTGTATTTGGAAATATGCGTCCTTCAGATCTATTGACACAAACCAGTCCCCTTGGCGAATTTGCGAGAGGATTTTCCTGGTCGTGAGCATTCTGAACCGGCGTTTTGAAAGCGCTTTGTTCAGCTGTCTTAGATCTAGAATGGGTCTGAGACCCCCGTCTTTTTTTGGTACCAGAAAATATCTGCTGTATAGACCCCCTTCGCTCTGAGCTTGAGATAAAGGCTCTATGGCCCCTTTGCTCAACAGTTTCGCAATTTTGGCTCGAAGTAGATGTGCTACTTCCTTTTCTACCGTGGTTTCGATTCGCGCCGCGCAACGGCAGGGGCGTCGAGCGAACTGTAGCGAATAGCCTCTTTCTATAATGTTCAGCACCCATTCTGATATCCCGGGAAGCTTTGCCCACGCATTTGCATGAATAGCTAGGGGTTGAATGAGAACTGGGCTCTGGCCGTGACATAGTGGCGGCCGGAGAGCTTCGGTATGCTGTAACATAGACACCGCGCTTGCAGATTTCGAGGCGGGGGGCGCGCTGATAACAGCTGGCAGCCTGCCCGTGCTCGACTCTCTTACGGCGGGTAGCTGAGAGAGAGCGAGCGGGGGGGAACCCGTGGGGCTCGTCATGTCTGTGAGTGAATGTGGGCGCGGGACAGCGAGCACATTTACACTGAAAACACCGTCGGCCTGAGCTGACTGTATGTGTGTTGGTTTCGTTTTACAGAAACCGTGGGACATGCAGTGTGTAGTGTTTGTGGGTACTGGGACGTGGGCACGTTCACTACATTTAATGCGCAATCGACATGAGGGCGGACCCTGAAATGTGGCGGGCTGTGCTTGTGTGTAGGAATGAGCACTGGGCGTGGGCATTTTACTACACTCATAACACCATCAGCCGTGGCCGGAATACCAGTAATACACTCTTTATGAGATTTATCTGGGCCGACGTAAAAACGGCGTTTGTGTGCAGGCAAACGGGCTGTGGAACCGGCTTGTTTTCTGCAAAATACACTGGAACAGTCGCATTTTCTGGAACTGAACGAGCGAGAAGTTTTGGTGGAAGTCTGGCCGCAGCGGGACTCGAACACCATCGTTTTCCTAGGCGGGCTAGGAAGGCTTTGCCTCGGGCTTTACCTCAATCTCAGGCCGGGGCTCACGTGGAGAGAGGCGGCGGCCAGCAGAGCGACAGCGCCATGGAGAATGGTAGTGGATAGCCAGATAGCGTCATCTTGTCTTGTGACGGCGTTTGATTGCAGGCGTGCACGTATTAAACAGGCTCGTTTACTGCAATATTGATATTTCCAGTCGCCTGAACTTAGGAGGGGACTGAGAAATGTGTGAGAAATGGAGGTTGGTCCAGCCTCAGCGGGACTAAGAACACACTCTTCCTCCTTCAGCCGGTGAGTGACGCACGCAAGGGGGCGGGGTAGCTTTCTTGTAACGTAAAGAAAAGCTAGCCCCTTTGAAGGAAACATCCATCCAGAGAGCGTCATCATGTTTTATGACGGCGATCGTTTGCAGGCGTGCGTGTATTACAACAGGCTCGTACACTGCAATACTGACATTTCCAGTCGCCTGAACTTAGGAGGGAACTGAGAAAAGTGTGAGAAATGGAGGTTGGTCCAGCCTCAGCGGGACTAAACAGTCTTTTCTCCTTTCACCGGTGAGGCACCGCAGCGGGCGGAGGTGCAGTCTCGACGAAAGAAGCCAGGCGAGTCCTCAGAGTCGCCACGGACATCAGCTCGCAGGGAGGGCAGCCGCCGTCGGCGAGCACGAGAGCTGCATGTTTCTCACCCAGGCAGGAAACGCGATGACATGGCGGTCCCCGTCGCTGAGTGGGGCTCGGTACGAGCCACAGGAAGGGGCATCTTGAAAAAGACGCCCAGCTCTTTTAGTGCAATGACAGCGTGTGTCGCGGCGGCGAACACACACACACACAAAACACAATAGAGGAGAAAAGGATATAACGCCGGATAGCGCAGCAGGAACGGCGACTGAAGGCGGCGCGGCCAGCGGCTTCAGATGCAATGGCTCGTCCCGCTGAAAAGGCTTTTTCTGACGGCGCGGCTTCTTTCTCTCAGGATCCAGCGATGCGTGAACTCAGCTGAAGAGAAAAAAAATCAGTTAGCTAGCCTCTCGAAGCTATGTTTATAGCCCAAGGCCACGCCCATTTCGAGAAGGCCTTATCGATAGGCTGCTGCAGTTGCCGCAGGGCAGCCAATAGGCGCGCGAGCCGTCTCGCCTGTGTCTGCATGCTGCCGCAACGCGTTTTACATTATTTCAAAAATTAAGGATAATTTTTTGGCTTCAGTATCTCGCGGAAAAGAGATTTTCCCCTAGCGTAAGACTTACGCAGTACGAGAGAACCTCTCGTAAGAGAACATGATCATGTTAAGACTAAGAATATAATTTTAAGATTAAGCCATACACATTATCAAAACTATAACAGATTAAAAACGAATTTACGCTTTTATGTTTGGGTATATAGTGCAGAGTGAAGATTTTTCTCTATGGCTCTGGGTTAGTGTACAGAGTAGGCTAAGAGTAAGGGTAGCAAGTAACTTAAGCAATTAACTAACAAAACACTTGAAGACAAATTAAGGTTTTCAAATAAAATATTTTTTATTAAACAATGACAGACAACAAAAATGTGTGCTTGTGTGAGTGTGTGTGAACAAGAAAAACAAAAACCAGGGGCAGGTGATCCATGAAACAGACAGGACTGGTGATGGCCATAACAATCCTAGAGGTCCAGCATTGTTCTCACAAGCCGCTTCACTCGAGACAACAAAACATAATGAAAAGTTAGTATATCCCAAAAAATGTAATTAAATAAAAG
>CM038641.1:85000-90000 GCA_021554675.1 Leuciscus idus | reverse complement strand
AAGTTTGTTTCAAGAGGAATTTATTGATTGATAAAATTAAATTAAATATCCCCAAAATATCCCCAACTGAGCAAGCCAAAGGCAACAGTGGCAAGGAACCGAAAAACTCCATCAAGTGACCTAACGGTGTCCTAAAACTCCATCAGGTGACCTAATGGAGAAAAAAAAAACTTGGGAGAACCCAGGCTCAGTCGGGGGCCAGTTCTCCTCTGGCATTTATGAGCTACAGGCCGGATTGTAGTTTGAACTGTAAGATTATATGAATGCCTGGCTGAAGAGATGCGACTTTAATCTAGTTTTAAACTGGGAGAGCGAGTCTGAGCAACGAACAGCATCAGGAAGACTATTCCAGAGTTTTGGAGCCAAATGTGAAAACGCTCTCCCTCCTTTGGTGGTTCTGCATATCCTAGGTATGACCAAAAGCCTTGAATTTAGTGATCTTAAAGAGCGCGATGGATTATAGGGCGATAGAAGATCCGTTAAATAGACTGGAGCTAAGCCGTTTAGGGCTTTATAAGTCAGTAGCAATACCTTGTAATTAATACAGAACTTTATAGGTAACCAATGCAGTGATGATAAAATTGGTGTTATATGATCATATTTTCTTGATCTCGTAAGAACTCTAGCGGCGGCATTTTGGACTAACTGTAGCTTGTTTATTGAGGATGCAGGACAACCAGCTAATAAAGCATTACAGTAATCCAGTCTCGAGGTCATGAATGCATGAACTAACTTTTCTGCATCAGAAACTGATAGCATATTACGTAGCTTAGCAATGTTTCTAAGGTGGAAAAAGGCTGTTTTTGTAACATATGAAATATGATTTTCAAAAGACAGGTTGCAATCGAGTATAACACCCAGGTCTTTTACTGTAGAGGATAAAGTAACAGGACATCCTATGATGTTAAAGTTGTATTGTGCGAGGTTTTGTGGGCGGTTTTTTGAACCGATAAGTATTACCTCTGTCTTGTCTGGATTTAATAAAAGAAAATTACGCGTCATCCAATCTTTTATATCTTTAACACACTCTGTCAATTTGGAAAATTTAGCGTTTTCATCCGGCCGTGATGAAATATATATTTGAGTGTCATCAGCATAACAATGGAAACTAATTCCATGTTTCCTTATAATATTTCCAAGTGGCATCATATATATTGAGAATAACAGAGGGCCTAACACAGATCCCTGCGGCACTCCATAGTTTACTGGAGTTATGATCGATTTTTCTCCATTTAAATAGACAAAATGGTAGCGGTCAGATAGGTATGATTTGAACCAGCTTAATGCTTGTCCTTGAACACCAGCATGAGTGCTCGAGGTCAAAAACACGATTATTAGGGGTGGACATGAGTACTCAAGGTCAGAGACACGATTATTGAGGTGGACATGAGTACTCGAGATCAGATACACGATTATTAGGGGTGAGCATGAGTACTTGAGGTCAGAGACACGATTATTAGGGGTGAGCATGAGTACTCGAGGTCAGAGACACGATTATTAGGGGAAGCGTGAGAACTTGAGGTCAGAGACACGATTATTGGGGTGGACATGAGTACTTGAGGTCAGAGACACGATTATTAGGGGTGAGCACGAGTACTTGAGGTCAGAGACACGATTATTGGGGTGGACATGAGTACTCGAGGTCAGAGACACGATTATTAGGGGTGGCATGAGTACTCGAGGTCAGAGACACGATTATTAGGGGAAGCGTGAGTACTTGAGGTCAGAGACACGATTATTGGGGTGGACATGAGTACTTGAGGTCAGAGACACGATTATTGGGGGTGGCATGAGCACTCAAGGTCAGAGACACGATTATTGGGGTGGACATGAGTACTCGAGGTCAGAGACACGATTATTAAGGGTAGCATGAGCACTCAAGGTCATGACAACACATTCACTGCTTCACACTTATGGATGTCAATGACACAACATGTTTAGAAAGGCATGTTTCTGTGATGCTGTAGCTGCGCTCACTGTGTTGTGTAATGGCGCTCAATGCCGCATGAAGCACATGACATGTTTATAAGATGATACTCGAGTGCTGAACATGCACATCCCTTCTGCTCTTCGTGTGTGTGTGTGTGTGTGTGTGTGTGTGTGTACAATGCATGTCTAATGATGATGTCGTGTCAGGTGATGGCTCAGACCCTGGAAAGAGAAGCCAAGGACTGTCGGGTCAGAACTGAAGAGTGGTAAATATGCACATTCGATCGGATTGCAGTAATGTTATCTGTGATCTTCCAGTACGCCTGTTTCACACTGACTGTGATTCTGATTAGTCTATTATAATCGATTTATACATCAGATTTCCAAATGCACATTCAACCACACTGAACAAAACCAAACCTAGAAGTCAGCACAACATAACATCACTCTGTTCATCTGTGCAAGTTATTTCATAGAAAGGAGAGACGGAGGGGAGGAGCGTTAAAATCTGTTCATCCTCAAACATGTCTCAATCTGAAGTCGGTCGCAGCTTCCGCTCACTCAGACTGACTGAATATTGTGGTTGCAATCACTGTGTGTGATGCCTATTTCTGAAAATGAGTTATTCCATGTTTTGTAATATGTTGCCTATAAAAGCCTTGTACAGTATTGTGTGGATAAAGTGTTTTATAGTGTTTAGAGTTGTCTACTCACCGACGCAGACAGTGTGACAGACGGATACAGACTGCTTTATCATTGACTTTCTATTGGAAGGTGTTGATAGTCAATCTATTTAGTGTGTGTGTGTGTGTGTGTGTGTGTGTCAGTCAGCAGCAGCTGAGGAAGTATCAGAGTGAAGTGAGCAGTCAGTTAAAGCACAGCAGCAGTTTGATCCTGGAGAAAGTGCCCTTTAATGACACCCGTGAGTAACATACACACACACATGAACACACACTCACTGACACACAAACACACACACACTCACACACACGTGATGTAGACTCAAGCTTTTCCTTCATGTGTGTAATGAGTGAATCTTGTGTTTTCCTCAGAGTCGAGTGACTACAACAGTCTGAACGTTCCTCTGCACAACAGACGGCATCAGGTGAGTGTGTGTAGTGTTGTCAGGTGACTGATAGAGCGGCGCTGACTTCCTGTTCCTCATCTACATCCTATATCCTGTCTACATCCCTCATCTCTTCCTGTTCCTGTTCCAACATCTACAAAGACAGCATCCATGCTTTCAATATGGAACTAGGCAAAGCTAGACAGACTTTCTTCTCAAATATTATAAACAGCAATTTAAACAACACACGCACTCTTTTTGCTACTGTAGAGAGACTGACAAACCCCCCAAGCCAGATTCCCAGTGAAATGCTCTCAGACAGCAAGTGCAGTGAGTTTGCTTCTTTCTTCTCTGAGAAAATCAATAATATCAGCACATATGGTGATCAGCACATCCTTGAGTTGCGCTGGGGTCAGACAGATCAGACCACCTGAGAAAGTAGTTACTATGTCTGATTTCAAAGAAATTGATGCTTTGTTTCCAGACAAGACTTAAAGAAACGTGTGCATGCTTTCATCACCAGCAGGGTGGATTATTGTAATGGACTTCTCACTGGCCTTCCCAAAAACACCATCAGACAGTGTCAGCTCATACAGAACGCTGAGCAGAACCAGAACATATGAACATATCACACCAGTCCTCAGGTCTTTACACTGGCTCCCAGTTAGATTTAGGATTGATTTTAAAGTATTATTACTGGTATATAAATCATTCAATGGCCTAGGACCTCAATACACTGCAGATATGCTCACTGAATATAAACCCAACAGATCACTCAGATCATTAGGATCATATCAGCTAGAAATACCAAGGGTTCACTCTAAGCATGGTGAGTCTGCTTTTAGCTATTATGCTGGAACCAGCTTCCAGAAGAGATCAGATGTGCTCCTACAGTGGTCACATTCAGATCCAGACTCGAAACACTTCTGTTTAGCTATGCATTTACTGAATGAGCACTGTGCCGCTGTTCGTCCGACTGTTTGTACTGTACTGTATTTTATTTTATTTTTCTAAACTGTTTTACATTTTACATTACATTTTACATTTATTCATTTAGCTGACGCTTTTATCCAAAGCGACTTACAATTGCTATATATGTCAGAGGTCGCACGCCTCTGGAGCAACTAGGGGTTAAGTGTCTTGCTCAGGGACACATTGGTGTCTCACAGTGGATTCGAACCCAGGTCTCTCACACCAAAGGCATGTGTCTTATCCATTGCGCCACTCCCACCCCATGTTTTAATTATTTAAATTTCTTTTTATTATTTTAATTTCTTCTATGTAAAGCACTTTGAATTGCCACTGTGTATGAAATGTGCTATATAAATAAACTTGCCTTGCCTTCCTGTGTGCAGCTGAAGGCTCGTGATGTGGCGGCTCAGGCTCTGGGCTTCCGGCAGAATCTGGTGTCGGCGCTGCTGAACTTGCACTCCTACACCGAGCAGAGAGTCCACATCTACCCACTCGACTCGTCCATCGAGGCCATCTCTCCTGTCAACCAGAGGGTACGAACGAACACACACACACACACACACACACACACACACACACACACACCTGCTGCGTTAATACACACGTCAACCAGTGGGTACGAACACACACACACACACACACCTGCTGCGTTAATACACACATCAACCAGTGGGTACGAACACACACACACACACACACACACACACACACACCTGCTGCGTTAATACACACATCAACCAGTGGGTACGAACACACACACACACACACACACCTGCTGCGTTAATACACACGTCAACCAGAGGGTACGAACACACACACACGGGCAGTCATGGCCTAGTGGTTGGGGAGTTGAACTGGTAACCCAAAGGTTGCTGGTTCGATTCCTGAACCGGTGGGAAATGACTGAGGTGCCCTTGAGCAAGGCACCTAACCCCTTATCGCTCCCCGGGCGCCACACAAAGGCTGCCCGCTGCTCTTGGCGCAGGTGTGTGCTCTTGGTGTGTGTATCCACGTTTGCAGTGTGTGTGTGTTA
>CM038641.1:0-80000 GCA_021554675.1 Leuciscus idus | reverse complement strand
CGTGGCGTGTGCGTGTGCGTGGCATGTGCGTGGCGTTTGCGTGCCGTGTGCGTGGCGTGTGCGTGTTGTGTCCGTGTGGAGTACGTGGCGTTCGTGTTCGTGTTGTGTCGTGTGCGTGTCGTATGCGTGTCGTTGTTACGACCCGGCTCAAAGTCATAACATAAAGAGGACAACTGACAAGATGAATTCAAATAAAGAAATATAAGTTTATTTAAAGTTAACCAAATAATGTCTAGGGTTCAAACACAAGATAATTATAGTAAACATCAACACAAATGTCGGCCCATGTTGTGTCCGTGTTGAGTGCGTGTCCGTCCGTGTCCGTGTCGTGTCCGTGTCGTGTCCGTGTCGTGTCCGTGTTGAGTGCGTGTCGTTCGTGTGCGTGTCCGTGTCGTGTCCGTGCCGTGTCCGTGTTGAGTGCGTGTCCGTGTCGTGTCGTGTGCGTGTCGTATGCGTGTCCGTGTCCGTGTCCGTGTCGTGTCCGTGTCGTGTCCGTGTCCGTGTCCGTGTCGTGTCCGTGTCCGTGTGCGTGTCGTGTGTGTGTCATTCGTGTCGTGTCCGTGTCGTGTCCGTGGCGTGTGCGTGTCGTGTCCGTGTCCGCGTCGTGTCCGTGTCGTGTCCGTGTCCGTGGCGTGTGCGTGGCGTTGCGTGTGCATGTCGGCCCATGTTGTGTCCGTGTTGAGTGCGTGTCCGTCCGTGTCGTGTGCGTGTCCGTGTCGTGTCCGTGTTGAGTGCGTGTCGTTCGTGTACGTGTCGTGTGCGTGTCCGTGTCGTGTCCGTGCTGTGTCCGTGTTGAGTGCGTGTCCGTGTCGTGTGCGTGTCCGTGTCGTGTCGTGTGCGTGTCGTGTGCGTCGTGTGCGTGTCATGTGCGTGTCCGTGGCGTGTCCGTGGCGTGTGCGTGGCGTGTGCATGTCGGCCCATGTTGTGTCCGTGTTGAGTGCGTGTCCGTCCGTGTCGTGTGCGTGTCCGTGTCCGTGTCGTGTGCGTGTCCGTGTCCGTGTCCGTGTCGTGTCCGTGTTGAGTGCGTGTCGTTCGTGTCCGTGTCGTGTCCGTGTCGTGTGCGTGTGCGTGTCGTGTGCGTGTCGTGTGCGTGTCGTGTGCGTGTCGTGTGCGTGTCGTGTCCGTGTCGTGTCCGTGTTGAGTGCGTGTCGTTCGTGTCCGTGTGCGTGTCCGTGTGCGTGTCCGTGTGCGTGTTGTGTGCGTGTCCGTGTCCGTGTCGTGTCCGTGTCGTGTCCGTGTCGTGTCCGTGTCGTGTGCGTGTCGTGTGCGTGTCCGTGTGCGTGTCCGTGTGCGTGTCGTGTGCGTGTCGTGTGCGTGTCGTGTGCGTGTCCGTGTCCGTGTCCGTGTCGTGTCGAGTGCGTGTCCGTGTCCGTGTCGTGTCCGTGTTGAGTGCGTGTCGTTCGTGTGCGTGTCGTGTGCGTCCGTGTGCGTGTGCGTGTCCGTGTGCGTGTTGTGTGCGTGTCCGTGTCGTGTCCGTGTCGTGTCCGTGCCGTGTCCGTGTCGTGTCCGTGTGCGTGTCGTGTGCGTGTCCGTGTCGTGTGCGTGTTGTGTGTGTGTCGTGTCCGTGTCGTGTGCATGTTGTGTGCGTGTCGTGTGCGTGTTGTGTGCTCGTGTTGTGCCCGTGTTTGAGTGTCGTGTCGTGTTGTGTGTGTGTCGTGTCCGTGTCGTGTGTGTGTCGTGTCCGTGTCGTGTGCATGTTGTGTGCGTGTCGTGTGCGTGTTGTGTGCTCGTGTTGTGCCCGTGTTTGAGTGGTCAGTGATGTTCTCTGCCGCAGGTGTTCGCTCAGATGCCATGTGTCAGAGCAGCGCTAATGCCGTGTTCACCCAGATGAGCGCGAGCTTACACAGCCTGCACGACGTCACCACAGGTGTGTGTTCAGGTGAGATCAGAGCGCTTTATAAGAGTCTCGGCTCGTGTGTAAGTCTGCTGTCTCCTCAGAGCTGTCCACACACTACAGCCAGAAGGTTTCCCTGGAGCAGGAGCTGCCCACCGCCACACAGAAACTGCGCACCACCAACGAGTGTCTGCTGGCGTCTCTGGCGGCCCTCACCAGCAGCTGCGGGAAGGTCACAACACACACACACTGCTCTCACCCTTCACAACACACACACACTGCTCTCACCCTTCACAACACACACCACTCTTCACACACTCACCACTCTCGTGCTTCACAACTATGGGATGAATTTAGTTTCAAATTGATTAAATAAATGCATGCACAATTATCCATGAACTTAATAAATGTTGCAAGTATGTTTTACTATCCACAACCAAATGCCTTTCAACTTGCGTTTGCAAAATTCTGAAATAAATGTATGTGCAGCAATTTGTACAAATAGAGACATTTCTGTGAATACAAATGTTTTCTTTTGTATTAGTGTATCATAATTTGCGCATGCAACAAAGAAGATGTGCATGTGTGGATCAGGTGACACGTGTTCATTCACTGAGTCAATCTCATTTGATTCATTTGGATTTTAAGACTTTCTTTTCACGGTTTTTAAGCATTTCACAACCCACACACAACAACTACAAATGAATAGGCCTGGTGCTAGTTATTAATGTGTGCACAACTATCCATCTATTTGACAAATTCACAAATGTGCGTTACTACATTGAAACTAATACTTTACAACTTGTGTGAGCAAAATCCAGAATTACATGAATTTGCAGCATTTTTTACAAATAAATTCAAAACCTTGATGTTGTATTAACCCCCTGGGGTCGGCGGTCGCGCCGGCGTGACCAGCTCGCTTTAGCTCTTATCAGTGCGAAAGAGACTCAAATAACGATTTTTGTGATACTGGCAAATGTTCTACATCATTCAAAACTGTTAAATGTCTACTTTTATTTGTGTAAACTCATAATAAAAACAAAATGTTGTTCTTTTCGTAAAATAAACACGATGCACGTTCTGCCGTCCCTCTCAGTGTGAAGTTCATTCTGAAACGTGACTCAGCGAATACTTGCCACATACATGAGATATGTCTTTAGAAAGTATCTATTTTTAAATTATGTAAATCATTTCAAAAATAAATATTCTCTGTGTAATCATTATGAAAGCAACGAGATGTACAGTTTCTCAAGTGCCTGCTCATCTCTAATGTGACCACACCAATACACGTGCACCAGCGATTCACATGCAATAGTCCACATGAAGGAACGCAAACCTGTAAACGCCCTCATCACCTCAAAATAAAGAATCATACTTCATCATTTCCCTGCTTTTCATCGAGTTTGGAAGACACGCTGTGAGTTTACACTGGATTTACTCAGAAGAAGAACAAGAAGAATGTGATTTGAAGATAAGAAATATTTTTAAGGTAAGAAATGTATTTTCACTTATATTAGTTTATCGTGTTGTTGCATAAACTTCACATTGTTCTAGTTGAACTGGTGCCAGACTAAAATGTATGAAATCGACAGAAACATGTTGAAATATGAACTATAGACATGTAGGCAACCTTTCAATGCTAAATAAATATACAAGTACCACAGGAGGATGTTTTTATGCTCGATTATATTAAACACAGCTTGATATAAAAGTAGTATGAGTGTTTCCACTAACATGATGAATATTATAATGTTTAAACCAGTGTTTACTGTTAAATACTGTGATTGTGGATATCTGCTCAAACGTAGATGTTTATATACATCTACATATAAGTTTATCATTTCATAATGTCATAACGGATGAAATGTTTGAAGTAACATGATAATCCATATGTTTCTCTAGTGTAGTGTATTGAAGTGTTCCTTTTTAATGATTTAAAGTTATATGCCATCTGCATTTCTGTAAATTAAAATTATTGTTATTATTACTTTATGCAGCCCTACAAGTATATACCTACAGGCACAACAAGCCTGGTGTTCATTATATATATTTTTTTGTGAATTTTAAATCACAAATTTAACCAGAAAAATCACAAGTAGATTTTCTTCCCCAAATCGTGCAGCCCTAGTTTTTTTTTATATTTCTTTTTCAGGGACCAGATGCCACTGACGAGCCCTGCTGACTTCAACATGCACATGAGTCTCTGTACATGAACATGGTAAAATGAAAAATCAAACACCTTGGAAATGACAGGTATGTTGAACAGGAACTGTTTAGATCAGTGTGTTCAATAATGTTCCTTTTTGTCCTTCGTTATGTATTTTTGGATTATGTTGTGTTGTAAATAAATCCAAACAATCAAAAAGCCATTATTTTAATCTCTCATTCTTTGTTCAAGTACCCTCACAGTTCCACCTGATAAGGCTATTAGGGGAGGGTCATTGTCTTTCTCAGGTGTGAAACACTTCAATGTTTATGATGATTCGCATACAGCTTTCTTACATAAAACATGTCTTACAAATTTTAAATCAATATATTGTTAAATATGAATGAGTGGGCAGGATGATTTTTATATAGTTTAGAAGCAAATATGCTAGACTACATGATACAATTTCTAAAAATCTTGTGAACAAATAATCTGTATGGGTTTTATGGCCTTATTTCAGTGACTACATTTTTTTTTTTTCACAAACCATATCATTTTCTGAAAACTACAAACTTTTACACACATGCTGCTGACATATTATTGTAGCAGAGTTTGTGCTGAATACAGTGTAATCAGACTTTAGCCATGAAAGTGTTACAAGTAACAGAAATAAGCACAAATGTCAGAGCATGTCAGAACACCTCCAGGGCCAGAAAACACCTCAGACCCCAGAGGGTTAATGTAGGTCAGAATTTGTGCATGCTACAAGTAAGATGTGCATTTGTGGATCACTTATATCATAGAATATGAACATGACGCGCAAAATTTCACGTTAAGCTTTTTCTTTTTACCAGGCTCTAATGGAGGAAAACGCCATTAACGTGAAATGTTGTGCATCGCGTTCATATTCTATATTCTCGTCTGTATAAAGTTTTCCTCCCATTTAGCCATTTATAAAGAAAATGCTTAATGTGGAGTAATGCAGTAACACAGTGATATTAAAACCCAGTAGCCTATACATCTTATTGACGATGCAACGCGTTATTGCACGTTAAGCGTTTTTATAATGGTTTTCTATGGGAGAAAAATGCCTAACCTGATTTAATCTGATTGCCTGTTTAAAGTATGCTTTATTAATAAGGTAGGCCTATATAGTCTTGCCGAGTTTAGTCTTTTAATGTTAGCCTACTGTCTTAATGCATTAGTGTTTGTGTTTTCTTTATAAACATTAGATGTGAAACTTTGCACATTTTAAGTTCATATTTTGCTGTTTATTTTTATAAGGTAAGCAATGTTTTATTAATAAGTTGTGTACTAAATTTGGTGCTTCAATATCACTTTTCTTAAGCCACATTAAGCGTATTATATGAGGAAGAACGCTCGATTATGGTGCCGTTGTCTGTTTAAGAAGCTACTGCCATCTAGTGGTAGCAGGTTTTCTCAGACAGCTGTGTGTGTGTGTGTGTGTGTGTGTGTGTGTGTGTGTGTGTGTGTGTGTGTGTGTGTGTGTGTGTGTGTGTGTGTGGATCGTGCTAGGCTAAACCGGCGAAATAAAAGTCTCAAAATCCAAATTAATCAAATAGGATCGACTCAGAAACGAGTCAATGAACGAGTCAGACCACAACCTCAGAAAGTAGTTATTATGTCTGATTTAGAAGAAATTGATGGCAAAATTTTGGAAGAAACCGTACAGCACCGTAAAACATCAACCTGCGCTCTTGAGACACTCCCAGATCTTTTTTCAAAAGTGTGTTAAACAGTTTAGAAGCAGATCTTCTAGAAGTGGTGAATGCCTCACTTCTCTCTGGGAGTTTTCCAAACTCCCTGAAAACTGCAGTTGTCAAGCCCCTCCTGAAAAAGAGCAATCTGGATAAGAACATATAAAGCAACTATAGACCGATCTTGAATCTTCCTTTCATAGGCAAGATCATTGAAAAAGTTGTCTTCAATCAGCTGAACAAATTCTTATGCTCGAATGGATACTTTAATAAACGATATTCGCTTAAATACTGATTCAGGCAAATTATCAGTGCTGGTACTACTCGACCTCAGCGCTGCATTTGACACTGTCGATCACAACATACTTCTTGACAGGCTGGAAAACTGGGTGGGGCTTTCTGGGATAGTCCTAAAATGGTTCAGGTCATACTTAGATGGGAGAGGTTATTATGTGAGTATAGGAGACCATAAGTCTGAGTGGACATCCATGACATGCGGAGTCCCTCAAGGCTCAACTCTTGCGCCACTCCTGTTCAACCTGTATATGCTCCCAATGAGCCAAATAATGAGAAAGAACCAAATCTCCTACCACAGCTCTGCAGACGACACACAGCTGTACTTAGCCCTATCGCCTAACGATTACAGCCCCATTGACTCCCTGTGCCGATGCATTGATGAAGTCAACAGTTGGATGTGTCAAAGCTTTCTTCAGTTAAACAAAGACAAAACTGAAGTCATTGCGTTTGGAAACAAAGATGAAGTTCTCAAGGTGAACGCATACCTTCACTCTAGGGGTCAAACAACTAAAAATCAAGTCAGGAATCTCGGTGTGACACTAGAGTCAGAGCTTAGTTTCAGTAGTCATGTCAAAGCAATAACTAAATCAGCATACTATCATCTGAAAAATATTGCAAGAATTAGATGCTTTGTTTCCAGACAAGACTTAGAGAAACTTGTGCATGCTTTCATCACCAGCAGGGTGGATTATTGTAATGGACTCCTCACTGGCCTTCCCAAAAAGACCATGAGACAGTGTCAGCTCATACAGAACGCTGAGCAGAACCAGAACATATGAACATATCACACCAGTCCTCAGGTCTTTACACTGGCTCCCAGTTAGATTTAGGATTGATTTTAAAGTATTATTACTGGAATATAAAACCTTCAATGGCCTAGGACCTCAATACACTGCAGATATGCTCACTGAATATAAACCCAACAGATCACTCAGATCATTAGGATCATATCAGCAATTTTTTTTTTCATTTTCATTCATTCGTTTTATTTATTTATATAGCATAAATAAACACAACAGAAGCTGACCACTGTGCTTTACAAGGTAAAAGTCCAGGAAACATGAAAGAAGGAGCAAAATAAACCATTAACACATAATGTAATAGAACCATAATTGAGATTTAGTGAAATGCCCGGTCAAAAAGATACAACTTTAGCTTAAATTTAAACTCCTGTAAAGAGGACAGGGATCTCAAGGATAAGGGGAGGCTATTCCATATAAGGGATCGACAACTGCGAAAGCACGATCCCCTCTCGACTTAAATCGTGAATGTGGCTGGGACAGATTATAACTGCTTGTGGACCGTAGACACCAACCGGGCTCGTTCAAAGTTCAGATAGGTAAGAGGGTGCAAGACCATTTAAGGATTTGAAAACAAACAACATTTTAAAATCAACTCTATGACGCACCGGCAACCAGTTAAGAAACATTAAAATATGAGTAATATGTTCATGTTTGCGAACCCCAGTTAGAAATCTAGCTGCAGCGTTTTGAACCATTTGAAGCCTTGTAATGGAAAACTGGGAGATTCCTGCATAAGGAATTTCAGTAATCCAAGCGGGATAGAACGAAAGCTAGAAAAGGGTTCACTCTAAGCATGGTGAGACCGCTTTTAACTATTATGCTGGAACCAGCTTCCAGAAGAGATCAGATGTGCTCCTACTGTAGTCACATTCACATCCAGACTCAGAACACTTCTGTTTCACATCCAGACTCAGAACACTTCTGTTTCACATCCAGACTCAGAACACTTCTGTTTCACATCCAGACTCAGAACACTTCTGTTTCACATCCAGACTCAAAACACTTCTGTTTCACATCCAGACTCAGAACACTTCTGTTTCACATCCAGACTCAAAACACTTCTGTTTAGCTGTGTGTTTACTGAATGAGCACTGTGCCGCTGTTCGTCCGACTGTTTGCACTATATTTTATATCCTTTTTATTCTAAACTGTTTTAATTAATCTTATTTCTTTTGATTATTCTAATTCCTTCTATGTAAAGCACTTTGAATTTCCATTGTGTATGAAATGTGCTATATAAATAAACTTGCCTTGCATGCATGTCACCTGATCCAAAAATGCGATCTTACTTGTTGCATGCACAAATTCTGACCTACATTAATACAAAATTGAGGTTTTGTATTTACAACTATGTCTTTATTTGTACAAAATGCTGCAAATTCATGTAATTCTAGATTTTGCTCATGCATTTATTAATCAATTTGAGTTATTAATCAATCCTATACACAACACACACCGCCTCGCTGTCCTCTGGTTCACTGTCTGATTCCTGCCGAACTGTCTCTCACACAGATGGCCACTTTCTTCAGCAACAGCCTGGATTTCCTGGCGTCGTGTCCTGGCTACGGTCCGCGAGGAGGCGTCCTGAACCCGCTGCAGGCCCACAGTGTGATGGAGAACAAGAGGCGCGCCGCCACATACATGAGCGCCATCAGGAAGGTCACAGGCTTTATTACTTTCCTTTTAAGTACAGGTCAAGCTTTGAATTGGGAAGGGAAGGAGGGAAGAGAGGCTCCCACAAAGTAGAAAAATATAAAAACATAAGTAACATTTCAGGTACAGATTGGCCATTGCATTGGTCCTCTATTGAAACGGTTGGATATTCTCAGTGTTTTTTCGAGGGAAAGCCCCTTCCTCTGTGCTGTTTTAGCTCATCACATGCCTGACTGCAGTAGTCCAGTCAGGACATGGAGAGGTTCTTAAGCACTTGATCTTGATGATATAGGGCCCTATCTTGCACCCAGCGCAATTGACTTTGTACACCGACGCATGTATCATTCCTATTTTGCACCCGCGCACAGCGGCCTTTTCCCTCCACAGACGCACGTCGGTTAACTAAGAAATACACTTGCGCTCCCGGGGGCGGTTCAGTGCAAAGAGGAGGCGTGTTCCGGCGCAAACGTACCCTCACGCTATTTTGCAGGTTTAGAAAACAATTCCGCCAATGACCGAAAAAAAAACAGTTTAAAGTCAGTGGCGCGTTGCGCATGTTATTCATATGCTATTTTAAGTGCCATAATCAATGTAGCGTGTGCACAACGTGCATACACTTTTTTTCTCTCATCTACACACAGACGCAGCAGTTATCATTTTTGCAAATCATACATTATTACGATAGATAGATAGATAGATAGATAGATTTACAGTTTATTATAAAAGCGATTTAGCTTACACATTTACCCAAATTATCATACGCCTGTTTAACCGAAGTTAATTTGGGTGTGTTTCTCCATCCCCAACGTCCCTGACGAGAACGTCTGTCTCCTCGGCTGTGAACCGCTCCTGGCGTGCGTCTGGCAAATCCGCCGTTATAATAGGAATCCGCTATAGAACAAGCGCGCCTGCTCTTAAAGGGAATGTGAGATGAGGCTCTGATTGGTTTATTTCACGTTACGCCCAAACCACACCTATGAATAATGAAGCTACTTCAGACCAACCCATTTTAGATTTGCGTCGGGCGCAAGACAAGGCCTATTTGCACAGTTCAGTCCTGTGAATGTTGGTGTATTTTCTTGTGTTTTCAGGTAAGATCAGAATCGGTGCCGTACAGAGATGCTTTAGCAAACCGACATGTTCTGACAAGCTCTACTGAAAGTCGAGAGGGACTCATGCAGCAGGTACCTGAACCTATCTGTCTATCTGTCTGTCTGTCGGTCTTTCTGTCTGTCCAACCGTCTGTCTGACGGTGTGTGTGTTTATCAGGTTGTCCAGAGTCAGGAGAAGATGTGTCGTCTGGAGCAGGAGAAGGAGCACTGGCTGCTGGAGGCTCAGCTGGGTCAGGTGCGTTTACAGAGGGAGAGTCAGCGCATCGCTCAGCTGGAGGCTCAGATCCTCGCCGGGGCTCCAGCAGAACCACACAGCGCTGCTCAGATCCTCTCCGGGGCTCCAGCAGAACCTCACAGCGCCGCTGACGGACCCGGTGCTGCCCGTCCTGAGAGTCCAGTGCCCGTCCAGGACACCAGCCTGGTGAGTAAGCTCATGCTGGAACAGTGAATCCATGGTTCATCTCCCTATCAGACACACCTAACCATGAGTCAGCAGGTGTTTTAAACAGAAGAAAATGTGCAGCGTTGATTGTGTGTAACTACAGGCTAACAATTGCCTTGCGGACAGTACTGTAAATGCTGCAGAAATCATGGAATCCAACAGAATTATGAATCATGACTACGTCAACACTTTTCTTTTCCACAAGTTTCCATGTATAGTAGGTTTGTCAAAAATCTGTACCAAGCCGATACTATCATGCTTGGGTGTTTGCTTCTCCTCAAAGAACCAGGCCAGAGAGGAGACAGTTAAACAGCCTCCTGAGCTGGGTACCTGGGGCGAGATTATGGACAGGGAGTCCCCGGACCTCCCCCCTCTCTTTGGAGATGCCCTCGCGGGTATAGCGGGGAAGATTATGATGAAGATGAGGAATTATCCCCTCATCTTCTAGACGACGTTGAAGAGGAAGAGGATGACGACATTCTCCCTCCTATTTCATCTCGTCCACCGAGTAACTAGAGTGGACCCAACTTTGGAACTAAAGCCACCCATAAAAACAAATTGACATTGGTCAGTAAAGTAGGACTTGAACCAGCCAAGAACTGTCACTGACAATCCAAATACATTACAATACATTTTCAAGACGATTAAGTAACAGTGCATGGTCAATAGTGTCAAAGGCTGAACTAAGATCCAAGAGAATGAGAAGAGACAGTGAGCCGGAGTCGGAGGCTAATAGTAAGTCATTAGTGACTTTAACCAACGCAGTCTCAGTGCTGTTTCATTCCCGAAACCCAAATTGATGAGGCTCAAATAGATTATATTCAATTAAGTGTTTGTTTAATTGGCCACAACCACACCCTCCAAGATTTTAGCCATGATTTATATCATGATATTTCATATCAGAGTTTTATAATGATTGTCATAACACTTCACACATGTCTCTCGTTCTTATTCCGAAATACCTCACTTCTGTTATCAGAGAACCGGGGTTATGCAAGTAACCTGACGTTTTGTTCAGTGCAGCCTCACCAATCCTTTCATAGTAACTGACAAACACACTATGTAGATTCTTTGTCAGGGATACAAATCACTCGCATTTCATTCAATTCACCGTTTTAAAAAATGCTAAATGGCTCACTTGTGTGATGCACAGACATGATGCGTGAGAGTAGAGCAGCGTAAAGGCATGCGGCTCAGGGATTCACAGGAACTGCATCAGCTGGTTCACATGTTTGAAAAGCTCTGGAAACACTGATTGATGTTTTAAATGTATTTGTCATACAGTGTCAAGTCTACCATTTCTTTGTTGCTGCAGGTCTCAAATTAGTAGGTCTCAATTAATTAACTTTTTTTTAAATGTACATTATAACTCTAAACTGAATTTTGTTTTTATACCTTTTTGTTATATATATTGGATAAAAATATATTATTGGGTGTAAAACTGAAAATATTATTGACATTTTTATCATCTGTCTCTATTATCAGGTCGGCATTTTAACCATCACGTCCTGCAGCGAGAGCGTATGTATTCATGTTTTACTTTCTTAAATAACCATATCTGCATATTCAGATTCATACATCATATTCTATGTCATAATCCATCTCTCCAGCCTATTTAAAACCGTGGTGCTAAATGATGCCGCTCATGTCATGTTGATGATGATGATGATGATGTTGTTTGTGTGCCATAGGCTGCAGATCAGGAATCTCGTGAGCATCTGATCAAAACTCATTACATGAGCCGCGTTTCAGATCTGACTTCTCAACTGCAGATCTGTGACAGCAAAGCCGTCCACTTCCACGCCGAGGTCAGTACTCAACACACCACAGTACTCAACACTTTTAACCCTGTCTCCTCTCAACCCAGTGCTCTACACACCACAGTACTTAACTCACCACAGTACTCAACGCACCACAGTACTCAACATACTACAGTACTCTACATGCTCAGTGCTCAACACACCACAGTACTCAACGCACCACAGTACTCAACACGCTCAGTACTCAACACGCTCAGTGCTCAATGCACCACAGTACTCAACACGCTCAGTACTCAACACACCACAGTACTCAACACACCACAGTACTCAACACGCTCAGTACTCAACACACCACAGTACTCAACGCACCCCAGTACTCAACACACCACAGTACTCAACGCGCCCCAGTACTCAACATACCACAGTACTTAACGCACCACAGTACTTAATGCACCACAGTACTCAACACACCCCAGTACAAAACACTTTTAACCCTGTCTCCTCTCACCCCAGTTCTCTACACACCACAGTACTCAACTCACCACAGTACTCAACTCACCACAGTACTCAACACGCTCAGTACTCAACGCACCACAGTACTCAACATACTACAGTACTCAACACACCACAGTACTCAACGCACCACAGTACTCAACGTGCCCCAGTACTCAGCACACCACAGTACTCAACGTGCCCCAGTACTCAACGCACCACAGTACTCAGTGCACCCCAGTACTCAACATACCCCAGTACTCAATGCACCCCAGTACTCAACGCACCCCAGTACTCAACACACCACATTACTCAACACACCACATTACTCAATGCACCACAGTACTTAGTGCACCCCAGTACTCAGTGCACCCCAGTACTCAACGCATCACATTACTCAATGCACAACAGTACTCAACGCACCACAGTACTCAACGCACCCAGTACTCAACGCACCCCAGTACTCAACACACCCAGTACTCAACGCACCCCAGTACTCAACACACCACAGTACTCAACACACTACAGTACTCAACACACCACATTACTCAACACGCTCAGTACTCAACACACTACATTACTCAACACACCACATTACTCAACACGCTCAGTGCTCAACACGCTCAGTCCTCAACACGCTCAGTCCTCAACACGCTCAGTGCTCAACACGCTCAGTGCTCAACACGCTCAGTCCTCAACGCGCTCAGTCCTCAACACGCTCAGTCCTCAACGCGCTCAGTCCTCAACACGCTCAGTCCTCAACACACCACAGTACTCAACACACTACAGTACTCAACACACCACATTACTCAACACACTACATTACTCAACACACCACTTTACTCAACACTCTCAGTACTCCACACACTACATTACTCAACACACCACAGTACTCAACACTCTCAGTGCTCCACACACTACATTACTCAACACACCACAGTACTCAACACTCTCAGTGCTCAACGCACCAAAGCACTCAACACACAACAGTACTCAACGCACCCAGTACTCAACGCACCCCAGTACTCAACACACCACAGTACTCAACACACTCAGTACTCAACGCACCCCAGTACTCAACACACCACAGTACTCAACACACTACAGTACTCAACACACCACATTACTCAACACTCTCAGTACTCAACACACTACATTACTCAACACACCACATTACTCAACACTCTCAGTACTCCACAGACTACATTACTCAACACACCACAGTACTCAACACTCTCAGTGCTCAACGCACCAAAGCACTCAACACACTACAGTACTCAACACATCACAGTCAAGTCAAGTCACCTTTATTTATATAGTGCTTTTTACAATACAGATTGTTTCAAAGCAGCTTTACAGAGGTCTCAACATTCTCAGTACTCAACTGTTCTCATTATTGTTCTCAACACTCACAGTACTCAACACTATCAGTGCTCAACGCACCACAGTACTCAACACTCTCAGTACTCAACGCGCTCAGTGCTCAACACGCTCAGTGCTCAACACGCTCAGTGCTCAACACGCTCAGTCCTCAACGCGCTCAGTCCTCAACACGCTCAGTCCTCAACGCGCTCAGTCCTCAACACGCTCAGTCCTCAACACACCACAGTACTCAACACACTACAGTACTCAACACACCACATTACTCAACACACTACATTACTCAACACACCACTTTACTCAACACTCTCAGTACTCCACACACTACATTACTCAACACACCACAGTACTCAACACTCTCAGTGCTCCACACACTACATTACTCAACACACCACAGTACTCAACACTCTCAGTGCTCAACGCACCAAAGCACTCAACACACAACAGTACTCAACGCACCCAGTACTCAACGCACCCCAGTACTCAACACACCACAGTACTCAACACACTCAGTACTCAACGCACCCCAGTACTCAACACACCACAGTACTCAACACACTACAGTACTCAACACACCACATTACTCAACACTCTCAGTACTCAACACACTACATTACTCAACACACCACATTACTCAACACTCTCAGTACTCCACAGACTACATTACTCAACACACCACAGTACTCAACACTCTCAGTGCTCAACGCACCAAAGCACTCAACACACTACAGTACTCAACACATCACAGTCAAGTCAAGTCACCTTTATTTATATAGTGCTTTTTACAATACAGATTGTTTCAAAGCAGCTTTACAGAGGTCTCAACACTCTCAGTACTCAACTGTTCTCATTATTGTTCTCAACACTCACAGTACTCAACACTATCAGTGCTCAACGCACCACAGTACTCAACACGCTCAGTCCTCAACACGCTCAGTCCTCAACACGCTCAGTCCTCAACACGCTCAGTCCTCAACACGCTCAGTGCTCAACACGCTCAGTGCTCAACGCGCTCAGTCCTCAACGCGCTCAGTCCTCAACGCGCTCAGTCCTCAACACGCTCAGTGCTCAACACGCTCAGTCCTCAACACGCTCAGTGCTCAACACGCTCAGTCCTCAACACGCTCAGTGCTCAACACGCTCAGTGCTCAACACGCTCAGTCCTCAACACGCTCAGTCCTCAACACGCTCAGTGCTCAACACACTCAGTCCTCAACACGCTCACACTCAGTGCTCAACACGCTCACACTCAGTCCTCAACACGCTCAGTCCTCAACACGCTCAGTCCTCAACACGCTCAGTCCTCAACACGCTCAGTCCTCAACACGCTCAGTCGTTTGTTCCGCTCATGTTGGGAACTGCTGCTCCACCAAGATCCATACAAGCACATTATTTGGCATTCCTCTGAAAAAAAAAAACATTTAAACATCAACTTAGACGTGCACAGTTGCTCTGGCATCGATCCGTGTCAGATCTGTTAATGATGGTTAAAACTGATGTGTTATCTGTGCACAAATACGCTCAGTGCTCAACACACTCAGTCCTCAACACGCTCACACTCAGTGCTCAACACGCTCACACTCAGTGCTCAACACGCTCACACTCAGTGCTCAACACGCTCAGTCCTCAACACGCTCTGTCCTCAACACGCTCACACTCAGTGCTCAACACGCTCACACTCAGTGCTCAACACGCTCAGTCCTCAACACGCTCAGTCCTCAACACGCTCAGTTCAGTCCTCAACACGCTCAGTCCTCAACACGCTCAGTCCTCAACACACCACAGTACTCAACACACTACAGTACTCAACACACCACATTACTCAACACTCTCAGTGCTCAACACGCTGTCCTCAACGCACCACAGTACTCAACACACCACAGTACTTAGTGCACCCCAGTACTCAACCCTCTCAGTCCTCAACGCTCTCAGTCCTCAACGCTCTCAGTCCTCAACGCGCTCAGTCCTCAACACGATCAGTCTCAACACGCTCAGTGCTCAACACGCTCAGTCCTCAACACGCTCAGTCCTCAACACGCTCAGTGCTCAACACGCTCAGTGCTCAACACGCTCAGTCCTCAACACGTTCAGTCCTCAACACGCTCAGTCCTCAACACACCACAGTACTCAACACACTACAGTACTCAACACACCACATTACTCAACACTCTCAGTACTCAACACACTACATTACTCAACACACCACATTACTCAACGCACCCAGTACTCAACGCACCCAGTACTCAACGCACCCCAGTACTCAACACACCACAGTACTCAACACACCCAGTACTCAACGCACCCCAGTACTCAACACACCACAGTACTCAACACACTACAGTACTCAACACACCACATTACTCAACACTCTCAGTACTCAACACACTATATTACTCAACACACCACATTACTCAACACTCTCAGTACTCCACACACTACATTACTCAACACACCACAGTACTCAACACTCTCAGTGCTCAACGCACCAAAGCACTCAACACACTACAGTACTCAACACATCACAGTCAAGTCACCTTTATTTATATAGTGCTTTTTACAATACAGATTGTTTCAAAGCAGCTTTACAGAGGTCTCAACACTCTCAGTACTCAACTTTTCTCATTATTGTTCTCAACACTCACAGTACTCAACACTATCAGTGCTCAACGCACCACAGTACTCAACACTCTCAGTATTCAACGCGCTCAGTCCTCAACGCGCTCAGTCCTCAACACGCTCAGTCTTCAACACACTCAGTGATCAACACGCTCACACTCAGTGCTCAACGCGCTCAGTCCTCAACACGCTCAGTGCTCAACACGCTCAGTGCTCAACACGCTCAGTGCTCAACACGCTCAGTGCTCAACACTCTCAGTACTCCACACACTACATTACTCAACACACCACAGTACTCAACACTCTCAGTGCTCAACGCACCAAAGCACTCAACACACTCAACACACTACAGTACTCAACACATCACAGTCAAGTCACCTTTATTTATATAGTGCTTTTTACAATACAGATTGTTTCAAAGCAGCTTTACAGAGGTCTCAACACTCTCAGTACTCAACTTTTCTCATTATTGTTCTCAACACTCACAGTACTCAACACTATCAGTGCTCAACACTCTCAGTATTCAACGCGCTCAGTCCTCAACGCGCTCAGTCCTCAACACGCTCAGTCTTCAACACACTCAGTGATCAACACGCTCACACTCAGTGCTCAACGCGCTCAGTCCTCAACACGCTCAGTCCTCAACACGCTCAGTGCTCAACACGCTCAGTGCTCAACACGCTCAGTGCTCAACACGCTCAGTGCTCAACACGCTCAGTCCTCAACACGCTCAGTGCTCAACGCGCTCAGTGCTCAACGCGCTCAGTGCTCAACACGCTCAGTCCTCAACACGCTCAGTCCTCAACGCACCACAGTACTCAACACACCACAGTACTCAACGCATCACATTACTCAATGCACCACAGTACTCAACGCACCCAGTACTCAACGCACCCCAGTACTCAACACACCCAGTACTCAACGCACCACAGTACTCAACACACTACAGTACTCAACACACCACATTACTCAACACTCTCAGTACTCAACGCACTACATTACTCAACACACCACATTACTCAACACACTACATTACTCAACACTCTCAGTGCTCAACGCACCAAAGCACTCAACACACTACAGTACTCAACACATCACAGTCAAGTCAAGTCACCTTTATTTATATAGTGCTTTTTACAATACAGATTGTTTCAAAGCAGCTTTACAGAGGTCTCAACACTCTCAGTACTCAACTGTTCTCATTATTGTTCTCAACACTCACAGTACTCAACACTACATTTACATTTTACATTTACATTTATTCATTTAGCTGACGCTTTTATCCAAAGCGACTTACAATTGCTATATATGTCAGAGGTCGCACGCCTCTGGAGCAACTAGGGGTTAAGTGTCTTGCTCAGGGACACATTGGTGTCTCACAGTGGATTCGAACCCGGGTCTCTCACACCAAAGGCATGTGTCTTATCCATTGCGCCACCACCACCACACGCTCAGTCCTCAACACGCTCAGTGCTCAACACGCTCACACTCAGTGCTCAACACACTCAGTCCTCAACACGCTCAGTCCTCAACACGCTCACACTCAGTGCTCAACACACTCAGTCCTCAACACGCTCAGTCCTCAACGCGCTCAGTCCTCAACACGCTCAGTCCTCAACGCGCTCAGTCCTCAACGCGCTCAGTCCTCAACACGCTCAGTGCTCAACACACTCAGTCCTCAACACGCTCAGTCCTCAACACGCTCAGTCCTCAACGCGCTCAGTCCTCAACACGCTCAGTCCTCAACACACTCAGTGCTCAACGCGCTCAGTCCTCAACGCGCTCAGTCCTCAACACGCTCAGTCCTCAACACGCTCAGTCCTCAACACGCTCAGTGCTCAACACGCTCACACTCAGTGCTCAACACACTCAGTCCTCAACACGCTCAGTCCTCAACGCGCTCAGTCCTCAACACGCTCAGTCCTCAACACGCTCAGTCCTCAACACGCTCAGTGCTCAACACGCTCACACTCAGTGCTCAACACACTCAGTCCTCAACACGCTCAGTCCTCAACACGCTCAGTCCTCAACACGCTCAGTCCTCAACGCGCTCAGTCCTCAACACGCTCAGTCCTCAACACGCTCAGTCCTCAACACGCTCAGTCCTCAACACACTCAGTCCTCAACACGCTCAGTCCTCAACACGCTCAGTCCTCAACGCGCTCAGTCCTCAACACGCTCAGTCCTCAACACACTCAGTCCTCAACACGCTCAGTCCTCAACACGCTCAGTCCTCAACACGCTCAGTCCTCAACGCGCTCAGTCCTCAACACGCTCAGTCCTCAACACACTCAGTCCTCAACACGCTCAGTCCTCAACACGCTCAGTCCTCAACACGCTCAGTCCTCAACGCGCTCAGTCCTCAACACGCTCAGTCCTCAACGCGCTCAGTCCTCAACGCGCTCAGTCCTCAACACACTCAGTCCTCAACACACTCAGTCCTCAACACGCTCAGTCCTCAACACGCTCAGTCCTCAACGCGCTCAGTCCTCAACACGCTCAGTCCTCAACACGCTCAGTCCTCAACACGCTCAGTGCTCAACACGCTCACACTCAGTGCTCAACACACTCAGTCCTCAACACGCTCAGTCCTCAACACGCTCAGTCCTCAACACGCTCAGTCCTCAACACGCTCAGTCCTCAACACGCTCAGTCCTCAACACGCTCAGTCCTCAGCACGCTCAGTGCTCAACACGCTCAGTCCTCAACGCTCTCAGTCCTCAACACGCTCAGTCCTCAACGCTCTCAGTCCTCAACACGCTTAGTCCTCAACAAGCTCAGTGCTCAGCGCGATCAATTCTCAAATCGCTCAGTACTCCACATGCTAAGTACTCAAAACACGATCAAGACTCAACACGTTTGTTCCGCTCATGTTGGGAACTGCTGCTCCACCAAGATCCATACAAGCACATTATTTGGCATTCCTCTGAAAAAAAAAAACATTTAAACATCAACTTAGACGTGCACAGTTGCTCTGGCATCGATCCATGTCAGATCTGTTAATGATGGTTAAAACTGTTATCTGTGCACAAATAATGACTGTTTCACGCCGTCTGCCAGTCCTCATCAAACTGATGTTCCGTCGGTTCTCTTGTTGGGCAGAAAAATAAGCAGAGCAATGATTTGAAAGTCAGTTTTTGTCAACCGAAAAATTAATAAATGATAGTCGTCTCTGCATATGATGCTGCATACTACGAAATATTTGAATGAAAAGTACACATCAACTTTCAATTCTGGACTGATATCTGCATTTCTAATAGCACTCCATTAGTCTACAGGTGAAGGTGGACGCATCAACCGCTGCTCTAGTTTAGACTGGCCTGCTGTGAATCATGAATATTTCAACCTACGCCACAGAAGTTTGGCCTCTCTATCGCCATCTGTGGCTGATCCATGAAACTGGATGTCACTATCAGAGTAGCACTCATGGTTACCTGCACACAAATAGGCATTACGTCTGCCACTGTGGTTTTGTCACCGGTTGGCAATAGGTGACTTACAGATCAACAAATGTCACTGTTTAGAGTGGTTACAGACAGTATCGAGTATTAAGCCTGGAATTCACCACAAAAAAAACGACAGCTCAAAATGTAAATTAATATTGTAAGCTTGCTTTAGTGAATTTGGGTAAAGAAACAAGACTGTGTTGAACACAGATTGTTTTTACCTTGTATTATCTTGAGTTAATAGATACATAGTTCTGAACTAATAATATGTTTATTGTGAGCATGGAGCATTTTGTACGGCTGTGGAGTTTGTGAGTGTTTCAGCAGTAGTGCAGTGAGTCAGAAGCACATGCTGTCTGCTGTGTGACTGATTCTTTCACTGATTATCCAGATCCCTGACCAGATGAACCTTAGTGGATCTTAGTTTAGTGTGAATGTTCTGGAAGTGTTTGCTTGTGCACTGAAGAGTTACGAAGCATCCAGTCATGCCACAATAAACATTTAAATAAATTATGCTTTTTTAAAGTAGAAGAATTTTACATGATAAATATAAGCGATCATTACATTTAGAGATTGACCGATATTGATTTGTTTTATAACCGATACCGATACCAATTATTTGTATGTTTATGTGCTCGATATATATTTATTTATTGTTTTATTTAACACTTTTTTAATAATGTAATTTTTGTAATTTCACTCCCTCCTTACATACAAAACAAAATACACTTCTACATCAATAAATAGTCTGAAAGAGTGCATATACAGTGTGTGTGTGTGTGTGTGTGTATATATATATATATATATATATATATATATATATATATATATATAATGCACTGTCACTAAAGTGTCTTTTTTTTTAGGTAAACAAACAGGTAATGAATATTGCATGTAAAAATAATTCTAACAAATTAAAAAAGCATAAAACATTCTAAACCGTCTGAATAAAATAACATTACTGCTGTCATTTTTTACATCCTATTATTTATAACAACAAATGGAGAACATAAATAAATGACAGGAGAGTCTATCAACTCCCCATAAATATAATCATAAATATAAGCATTTATTTTAAAGTAGTTTTAAAAGGTTTATGTGTTGGTTGATAGGCTAAAGAGTGAAGGGAATGGGAAACGCTGGAATATTCGCTAGATCAGCAAACATTGTCAGAAAAATAAACAAAACAGTGAATACATCATCGCAGTTACCGAGTCTATTTCATGGTAAATGGTAAATGGACTGCATTTATATAGCGCTTTCACAGACCTATGGCCACCAAAGCGCTTTACATAGCCTCATATTCACCCATTCACTCACTCATTCACACACCGACGGCGGTGTCAGCCATGCAAGGCGCCATCCAGCTCGTCGGGAGCAGCTGGGGTTAGGTGTCTTGCTCATGGACACCTCGACACTTGGTCAGGTGGAACCGGGGATTGAACCACCAACCTTTCGGTTTGTAGACAATCTACATGAACCACTGAGCCACTGCCGCCCCTATTTCATCTGGCGTGTTATCAGAATTATTAATGTTAGTCTAGATTATGAAATATCTGACTGTGTGCAGTGTGTTTACAAAGAACGTCTCTCGCGTAGATAATCATTCATTCCCACATAGTTGTAATTATTTATATGTTTTTTAGCAAAATAAAAGTAATATAGTAGATGTTAATATAATTTAAGGAGTTTTGTGTTAAAAGCTTATCTGGAAAAATATCAGGAAAACTCACAAATTACATTACATTGCATGTCATTGTTTTCTCTTTCAGTGCCGAGCTGTTGCCAAACGTCTCACCATTGCAGAAAAATCACGTGAGACTTTGACGGAGGAACTGAAGCTGGCTAATCAGAACATCACTCGCCTACAGGTACTTACAGACGTGCTCGGCTGAGTCAGTCCTTCTGAAGTCTGTAGTTTTGGTGACGTGTCCCTTTTGGTGTGTTGATCAGGATGAGCTCAGCACCACGAAGAGGAGCTATGAAGATCAGCTGAGCATGATGAGCGACCACCTGTGCAGCATGAACGACACGCTCAGCAAGCAGCGCGACGAGATCGACACGCTCAAGCTAGCCTCCAAGGTCAGACTCCTCACGCTTCAGATGTTTGTTACAAAGCAATAATGAACACAGTGTTGAGTTAGTGTTGTTCAGACTCGGTGTCGATCAGACTCGGTGTCGATCAGACTCGGTGTTGTTCAGACTCGGTGTTGATCAGACTCGGTGTTGTTCAGACTCGGTGTTGTTCAGACTCGGTGTCGATCAGACTCGGTGTCGATCAGACTCGGTGTCGTTCAGACTCGGTGTCGTTCAGACTCGGTGTCGATCAGACTCGGTGTCGTTCAGACTCGGTGTCGTTCAGACTCGGTGTCGATCAGACTCGGTGTCGATCAGACTCGGTGTCGATCAGACTCGGTGTCGTTCAGACTCGGTGTCGATCAGACTCGGTGTCGTTCAGACTCGGTGTCGTTCAGACTCGGTGTCGATCAGACTCGGTGTCGATCAGACTCGGTGTCGATCAGACTCGGTGTCGATCAGACTCAATGTTGTTCAATAAGGCATGTCATAATCCCTTTTCAAACCAGATTTACAGTAGCCCCGTTTACATGCACACTTTTTTGCTATTCTGATTAAGATCGTTCTGATTGACGGATTCCGGTTGACTGTTTACATGGGATGTTATCTAAACTGATCTGGTGTTTACATGTGCTGACGCTTTCAATCGAAATCATTTTGTGACATGCGCACACTTGTCTGCCGGATCTGGAAGCTCATTATTTCCCACGTTTTCAATCCTGTCAAGATGGTGCATCACTTAATCGTTGCGTTAGTTGTAGGCATTAGCCGCGTTTCCACTGTCGGGCCAGTGCGAGCCAGGGCTTTAAACGTGCCGTGCCAGGCTAATAGCATCAGGCCAGTATAGCACCGTGCCCAAAATCTGCTGCGTTTCCACTGTCGGGCCAGTGCGAGCCAGGGCTTTAAACGGGCCGTGCCAGGCTAATAGCCTCAGGCCAGTATAGCACCGTGCCCAAAATCTGCTGCGTTTCCACTGTCGGGCCAGAAGCTCCACAGCGCTTCACTTAAAACACGCCCGAAACACGCCTCTCTGGAACAACGTCACACAAACCCATCATTTCACCAACGAAATGGAAGTTTTATCAGAAAACTAATCAGAAAGAAATCACAGGAAACAGCGTGATCGCAAAACAAGAGCGACCGTTTGCTGGCATTTTTGTTGTTTAATTGAATATTTAAAACCCAAGAATCGATGTTTTACCACAGGTTTACAATAAAAAGCGACACATTGATCATAATGAATTAATTTGTGTCAAAATTGCACATTAGTCACACAGAATTAAAAGTGGTTTACCGTTTATGACGTTTGTGAATGTCTATTTCACAAAAGAAAGAGGACACGCAACTTATTCAGTCGCGTCTGTTTGTGTTTATTTGGTAGCCTAGTTACAGGACATATTTACATCACATTTAGAAAGAATGATCATTTCTACAAATATGCCACCAAAAATATTACCTGAGGAGCTTTAGCACTCTCTCCCAGAAGGATACAGTTATATTTTCAGTCAGAGATAAACAGGATAGTCCGGTATAAAGAGGCGAGACATAGGCTACTGACAGATAAAATAAAAACAGGATTATGATAACCTATATGATTTGTCTGATTTCTTGATTTGTCTGATTTCGCTGATTTCTAAGCGTTCATATTTACCATGTTTACTATGGTAATGGTTAGCGTGCATAGTTTTTTGCATCTGGTCACAAACAGAAAGCATTATGTTAGCTGACAGAATTATCTGGCGCAAAACCAGGCATGCGCAGAAAGACGTTCACTCATAGTAATCGGATCAGCTCGTTTACATGGTGTAATCTTTCATTTGATCGGTTCATGAAAAGGTTTATTCCACCCCCTTCAATCTGACTGAAATTTCAATCGGTTTGAGCATTTTTATTCCGATTGAGGTGTTGACATGGAGCATTTTCATTCTGATTGGACTTTTAAACTGGTTATAATCGGAATACAATGCTACATGTAAACGGGGCTAGTGATAAACAGGAAAATAAGGATCAATTATGCAAACAGAGTTCATTTCATCCATAAAGCAGCTCTTTAGGAAAAAGTGATGTCATCATCAGATCCGTTCAGCTCCTATCCAATTGTGTCAGTTCAGTCAAGTCAATAATATTGCTGAATATTCATAAAGAGTTCATAAAGAGATTGTAAAATTGATCCATATGAATGGAGGGGTCATGTAAGTCTTCTGATCGCAGATTACAGATTTAATGTAGACTTGAGTTCTCGTATGAACGTTGATCTGTGCTCGTCTGTGGAGCTCGTCAGATATGGCCAACTGAAGTTACTTTTGTCTGATTGTACTTAGAAGTGGGAAAAGTTTGGGGAAAAAATGGTGGGATAACTATTGCTAAAATTTCTAAAATTATGTTTCTGAACGAGTTCTTGAGTGAAATCTAATCTTTCATCTGCTGGACTCTTGCAGGGAAACTCAAAGAAGAACAAGGGCCGATAACGGACAGACATCAGATGAACACCTGCGTTACACACACACCAGTGACGTGACGAGCTGCTGTGTGTGTGTGTGTGTGTGTGTGTGTGTGTGAGAGAGAGAGAGAGAGAGTGTTTGTGTGTGTGAGTGTGTGTGTGTGAGAAAGTGTATGTGTTAGAGAGAGAGAGAGTGTGTGTGTGTGTGTGTGAGTGAGTGAGTGACAGCGTCTCTATATTTGTGTGTGTGTGTAATTAAAGCATGCATTTTGTTTCTTCAAGCAGATGGTGTTTGTTAGAGAAATCACATATTGCCTTACACACACACACACACACACACACACACACACACACACACACACACACACACACACACATCCCAAGCCAGATTTGATTGTGCGAGATGAGTGTGTGATTGATTGTGATGTCATCATGATAAACTCCTCACCAGTATAATGATGAAATCATCTGGATAAAAAGGGTTAGTGTGAATAAACACTGAATCGACACTGACTTTCTGCTTTCCTCAAGAAATAAACCCGTCATGATTTTGTATGCGCTAAATATATTTCTTGTCTCAAATTCATGATGTCATGTCTCAACATTAGCTGTGAAGTAGAATATGATGTGAATAAATCATTAAATCGTCTGTGACAGCATGAGTGTACTGATCATCTCATATTAATCTCTTTTATTTCTCTTTATATGGATCTGTTTAATAGCACAATGTACTGGATTCAACCAAATCAAGTAAATAAAGGTATAAACTAAACCATTTTGCATTCATTTGTTCATTTTAGTATTCATTTCACGAACTCTATCTTCATCTAAAAAAGATTAAAAAAAAAAAAAGTTTTGGGAGCTGATGTTCTTCCCGTTCGCCTAATTATGATTCCTACTACAGCGAGGGATGAGCTCATGAATAATAATTAGCTCATTATGACGTTATGTCAACCTAAACGAGAAGAATATTCGCTCATGAATATTGACGAGATACTGAAGGCTTATCTCTTGAATATTAATCAGGATATTATGACGTCGACTGGTCCCCGTCCAATAGTGAAGATCTGCTTTATGAATATTAAAGTTGATCCGTCGTCGTAGTAGAATCGCGGAATCCGCTTCCCGTCGGGATGTTTTCACTCCCGTTATTTCTGCCATTTTGGGAAAATACCGTTTCTGCACTGGATCATACATCTAAAATCATGAGGTGACAAAATAGTTCAAACAAACTCACACAAACACTGTTTCCACTTGTGCTTCAGTTGTTTGTGGTTGTTTTATGTGGTTGTGAAGTTGCTACAAACAAAGAAACAGCGAATCTCAGAGTTAAAGCGGCTCTGAGTTCATCAGAAATCATATTTCATCTTCACCGCGAGGAAAAGTCAAGGCTTTGATGACGATTATAGTTTCCGTCGTTTGACTGGCGTGATAACAGTGAGATTGAATTTATGAAACTTAATCCTGTTTGATGGTAAATCTTTTTCAGCTCATCAGAGAAAAACAAACACAAGTGAAGTTCGTGTAAAACTGCATCATAGGGAACAAGATGATGACAGGATTCCTAAACTGAGGAAACGTTCAGGGTAAGTATTGCAAACTTATCTCGAGATAAACAAACAATATATAATTCTGATCCACAGTCAGTCATCAGAAACGGGTTCTGGTCTCTGAACTGAAGTATAGAAACAGGAAAAGTGAGAATCCTGATCAGTTTCAGTCCCGCATTTCTAGGAACCTAATTTTTATTATTGTTTATATTATTTTATAGCACTTATTCAGTCCTGTATTGGTTTATTAATATTCAGAAAAGACTGTTAATTATTTAAATGGAATTAACATATTCTCCTAACTCAAAACATAACCATTGGTAACCCTCTTGAAATATTAAGCCTAATTTGTTTCAATATATGAGCCCTATTCTGGTTCTAAATTCTTGGAAAGAAAGAGCTCATTTTTCCACGCTGAAGTGAGTTATTTCCTGTGCATGAAGGCCTCTAGAAGGGTTAGAAGTGGTATTGCAGGATTATACTATTGGAAAAAGGGGTTAGATTAGAGGGGTGGTTAATTATGATTTGACTTCTCTAACTTTAGTTAGTGTGTAATGTTGCTGTTTGAGCAGAAACAACATCTGCAAAGTTACGACGCTCAAAGTTCAAAGCAAAGGGAGAGATTTTCTTTTAAAGAAATTTCTTTTTAAGAACTACAACAAACGGCTGGAAGGGACTACACCACATTCCTCCCGGGTTATTGTATGTATATATATATGTAAATATATAAATAAATGAGGCATTTATTTGACCAGAAATGGAGTAGAAACAGTGAAATATTACTAAAATGTAAATCAGCTGTTTTCTATGTGAATATAGTAAAGTGTAATTTATTCCTGTGATCAAAGCTGAATTTCCAGCATCATTACTCCAGTCTTCAGTGTCACATGATCCTTCAGAAATCATTCTAATATGATGATTTGATGCTCAATAAGTATTTATGATTATCATTATCTCTGGCTATGTGGGAAAGCTGACTGGTGAGTGCAGGAGGTGTGCAACATTACACACTGATTTGGCTTAAGTGCATGATCTGAGTGTGAAGTGCACTAGAGTGTAGTGTACTCTACACGAGTGTTAATGACCTGACCCGCAGAAGTACAGCATCTGTCTGACACCCGGGCCGTGTGAGAGTCTCATCATGACGTCTGTGAATGAACTGTGGGACGGAGGGCTGGTGTTTCTGGTGTTCATCCCTCTGTCCCTGAGGAATCTGAGGAATTCTGTCAGGATTCTTCTGGAGCCGTTCAATGAGACTCACAGTGTTGCTTTCTTTTTTCAGCTGCTGACTTCAATATTTCTGTCCCACTTACACCTTCTCATCCCATTTACAGACTCCATACTGAGCAAACTGAGTCCTTTGGCTGTTTCTCATTGAGCACATCGTCATCCACCTGAAGTTCAGTTCCAGAGAGCAGGTTAACTTACATCACATAAACCCTGAACTCTCTGTCGATTAACCCAGACCAAGACATTCCCAGCAGAGAACGTGCACCATACTTCTACTGTCTTCTGTTGTTTAATGCTGGTTTATAATCTTAATGTACAGCTCCACCTACTGGACGATTGTGCAATCTTTTTTTCTCTTTCCCCTTTCTTCATGCCATACTTCAGTGGTGTGGAACTAGATGTTTTTAATTACTCTGAACTAGATTTATATTTAAAACTGAATACCATGAATTTACAAGAAAGTTTACTTGTGCTGATCATCAGTTACAGTGTGCTCGTACTGTAAAGCCAGAGGAGAACTCCTGTTTATCACTGTAAAGCTGCTTTGATGCAAACTCTACTGTATAAAGCGCTATATAACTATAACAAAGGACAGTATGTTCCTCATTTGTCTAGTACACTGGTCCCAAACTCGGCTCCTGAGGGGCTGCGTACACAACACAGTTTTCAACTAAAAGCAGAAGACTTTTTTACACGTTTTGGCCGTTCGTTTACACGACAACGGCGTTTTGGGTGCCTGAAAATGCTAACTTTTGAAAACGGATTTCAAAGTGCAAACAGCATGTAAACAACAAAAACACGAATCTCTGAAGACGATGACGTCATGCGTATTACGTGTTCAGTCTATAGTGTTTCATCGCCATCTACTGGCCTGGCAGCAGAATACTGTGTTTTTAGTCGTTTTCATGGATCCGTGTGGGTTAGGGTTAGGGTTAGTTAGGGTTAGGGGATCGTTTTGACAATGGTGTCGTCTGTACGAGGAGAACTCAAAGGAAAAACGTCTCAGTTTTAAGCATATCGTTGCCTAGCTAGCTCACCCGCCTGGAAGATCCCAGTACACCTGAAGCCCTTGATTAGCGGGATACGGTGTGTTTAATTAGGGTTGGATCTGAACTCTGCAGGCCTGTGTCCCTCTAAGAGTTTGAGACCATGGGTTAGTAGTTGTAACACTGAATAGATGTCTTGTATTTAACCTTCTAAAGGCCAATTCACACTGTACCATCAGACGCCCACCATTCCCCGACCCGACAGACCAGCGCTAACAGGCGCTGATGGATCTAACACAACCCAACGAGGTTTCTTACTGTATCTATCGGTGCAGTGTGAACTGGCCTTAAGTCTTCGAAGTCAATCGATTGATTAACGTGAGAATCCTTCAGTGCCCGGTGTGTGCGACTCCTTCTCCTTCTCCTGCGAAGACTTCAGATGAAGCAAACTCTGAATCAACATGCACCAATGCTAAATTTTTCTAAATGTCAATCATTTGTTAACAAACAAAATGAGCTCATTGTTTCTGCCTTAAATTATTACATTTATAGCTAACTGTGATTTTGTATATGTATATTTCTGAAATCCATAACTTTGACAGTTTCCTCTGAGAACAGATCACTCTAAATTGTAATGTGGACTCGTGCATTACTGTAAAGCTGCTTTGAAATGATGTGTATTGTGAAAAGTGCTTTACAAATAAATGTGATTGAATTTAATTGAATTTAATTGTTCAGGACGAAACAACATAGTCGGACCAGTCGAGCTGGTTTGAATCTCCTTCAAATTTCTAAGTACCTAATTTGTGTCTGTCTCTTTGTATTTCTGCAGAAGACTGTAGAATAAAGAAGAGTAAAGTGATGTGCTCCACCAATCACCCAGCCAACTGGGTTACATTTGATGATGAAGCCACGACCTTCTCCTCACCCCCAAAATCCCTGCGCTCTCCTGCATCGAGCTCCGGGTCAATACCTCGGCCCAACGGGCTGAAACTGGTTCTGCCATCTTTGGGGAGTGAATCCTGGAGCTTCAGCTCTGCCATAGAATCCCCTTCATATGATTTTAGGCTTAACGGGAGTTCCCAGGTGCCGAGCAATACTCCGATGTGCACTCCGGTGGGAGCGACTCCCACAGTGCCGGGCTTCTCCCGCTGTCTAACCGGCTACTCCCAAAGAGACTCCATGGGAATCACTGAAGGCTCTGTTTCCCTCAAAGCATCCCAAGATGAGCCAGGCCATTTCAACCCCTTCTGGGGGGAAGAAGAGGAACATAAACGAGTGTCCTGGACCTCGTCATCGGACTCAGACTCTGGACCCAGTTTGCCCCGGTTCTTCATCCGCACCAAGGATGGTGACGAGCCGACCCAAGACCACCTTCAGTACTCCTACTCCTACATCTGCCATAAACTGGAGCAGCTGAGAACCGAGGAGAAGCAGCTGGATGGAGATAATGTGAAGGTGGACCGAGAGAGTCGACCCTCAGGCGCTGGGAAAGATGAAGTGATGAAGAGAAGTCTGTCCTCCTTCGTCCCACAGGGGTTGTTCCTCAGTCAGCGGAGGCACGGCTGGTCCCTGATGCTGCGGATCCCAGAGAAGAAGAACCGCATGTCGTCGCGTCAGTGGGGTCCGGTGTACCTGCGGCTGTGTCCCGGGGCCTTGCTTCAGCTCTTCTACGAGCAGGGCCTGGAGAAGCCCTTCCGAGAGCTCCAGCTGCACGCCTACACCCGCCTCTCGGCCCTGAAGATGGAGAGATACGGTGAGCCACGCAGTATCGCCACAGTCAAGCTGGAGCACGTGTCCTACGCCGAGAGAAAGCGTTACCACCCCAAGCTCGAGGTGACCCACGAACCGGAAGTGGAGCAACTGTTGAAGTTCGGCACCACGGAATACGGAGACTTGGAGGACTTGCTAGCCTCAATAGAAGAAGAGCTAATGCGCCTGCCAGTGCCTCATCTACAGCACAAACACTACGAGGAGCAGGAGCTGTCGTTGGAGATCTCGGACCGGGTCTGGATGAGGCGAGATCAGGATGGGGCTACTCTCGAGTGCTCAGCCATCACTCAGATCCACTGTCTAGCGTTCCTGAATGGAGCGGTGGAGTGTTTCCTAGCACTGAATGACCTCGGGCTCCTCAGACGAGCTCCTGCATACGGCTCAGATGAGGAGGTGTGGATGGAGATCGCAGACTACAGTCTCCATGGGTGTGTGAGAGAGGCAGAGTTTGAGGAGAAGCGTGTGATGAGGTTCAGTCCCCCTGACGGGTGTCGAGTGGAGCTGGTGCGCTTCAGGACGGCCTCACTACGCTACGAGGATCCGCCGCTCTCCGCTAAAGCCCTGCTGACGGTGCAGGGAGCCTGTGTGCAGCTCCAGGTCTTCCTTAATGTCCTGATGAGTTTCCCTCATCCCACAGGAGGCTCAGAGACGGTGTGTGAAAACGTTGTGGTCCGAGTGCCTTTCCCGGGGGATTGGGTTAAGGTGCCGAACAGCATGTCTCTACTGCGACAGAAATCCCTCAAGGCTCGGATGAACAGAAACACGTGTCTGGGCTCGGCTCATGTGGCGGAGTCTCCGTCGGTGATGCACGTGTCCATTGGAGCCGTCAAATATGAGAACGTTCATCGAGCCCTTGTGTGGAGAATCGACCGGCTCCCGCCCAAGAATGTGGGTAAGAAAACAGAACATTACTCCTTCTATTTGTGTCAATGGTGGATATAAATGAAATTAAGTATATATATTATGTATATACACAGTACAGTGAGGGGAAGGTTTTGAGTCTCCACCTCACCTCAAACATACAGAAGGAGATCTCAGATCATATTAAAGTGTTAGACGTAAAAATAAACAAATCATGTACTTGTAATGAAGCAACTCATGTTTGGCAAATGAGCGATCGAAGTTGGGTTGCTTCAATTCTACCATAAGTTTTGAATTTATACTGGATAAAGTCAGACTGAACAGGTTTAAACCTGTGAGCTTCTCTTAGCTTTCGCACATATCTGACCCATATTGAGCCGGATGAAGAGCACAGGGTCTCTTTCAGACGGGATTCACCAAACCCATGGCTGAATGTCTGAAATTCATCAGAGAGGTTTAGGATTGATCCGGAGAGCTCAAAAAGTAACTTCAATAGCTGAATGTTACTATCTGAATGTTAATAATCAATTAAAAAACCTAAAATTATGAGCACACATACAAAAAAAGATTTTAATAAAGTTATGTTAAATAAATGTACTTATGAACATGACAGACTTTTGCAGTCAATAGATGTAATTGGGTTTAGTGTTGTTCACCGTACAATGACTGGAACTGAGACAAACTTGCCCTTAATAATAAAACTTAAAGAATATATGTCTTTAAATAACAGTATGTGACTTTATTGGCACATTAAAAACATCAGCGCATGTTAGGCACAATGTGATCATTTTTCTGGTTCACTCAAAAACAGTTTGAAAGAATAGTTTTTTCTGGATTGATGTAAAAAACAGCTTTTTTGAATTATGCTTACCTTATCATCATTACATAAAACAAATATTCAAGGATTCAAGGATTTTATTGGCATTCCAAAAACATGGTACATGATCTGGAACGAAATTAGTACTGAGGCCCGGTTAAGATCAGCAACTCATAAATAAGTACAAATAAACAAATCGTACCCGAACATATACACACTAAAACTTGAAAATTTGGCAGCATAGCAATAAAAGTGCAACATAACTCAAGACAAAAAGTTGAGTTTATCAGTTCTGGTGTGTGGCAGAGTTTAATAGTCTAACAGCTTCTGGAAAGGGTTAGGATCTTTACCTGGTCGTCCTAGTTCTGATGCCGTGCAGCTTCCAACCTGAGGGGAGAAGGACAAAAAGTCTGTTGGCAGGTGGAAGGAGTCCTTCATAATGCTGGAAGTCCTACTCCTGCATCTGCCGATGTATGTGTCACTGACCACCGGGAGACTGCAACCAATAATCTTCTCTGCCGCCTTAACCACACGCTGCAGGGCCTTCCTATCTGAAACAGAGCAGTTCCCATATCACACCGTAACACACGAGGTGAGGATGCTCTCCACCACACACTTATAAAAAGATGTCCGGACTGTGACATCAGTTCCCAGGCCAGCCTGTTCAAGACTCCTCAGAAAGTACAGCCGGTGGTGAGGCTGCTGCAGTTGATTTTCCAGATGAGGTTGTCGTTTATATGTACCCCCAGGTATTTAAATATGAAGTCTGTAGGTAAGAACTACAGATACTGCTATGTGTATCCAGAATCACTGCTGAACTCACAAAAAACTTTCTAGTGGGATCTGCTCGTGATATCTGATATCTCCAGAGATTTCATGAATATTTAGTTTTCTGAGGCAGTTCCTGACACAGTTCTGGTCGCTTCAGCTGAGCCTCATGTTCACTCGGGGATTATTGTGTGTCAGTAATGAGATGTGAAACAGGCTGTGGACCAGCCTCAGTCTCTGGCGTGTAATGAGATGTAAACTCAGATTGTGTGTGTGTGTTTGTGTGTGTGTGTGTGTCAGCTGTGGACCAGCCTCAGTCACTGGCGTGTAAGCTGGAGTTGTCCTCGGATCAGGAGCTTCCCGAGGGATGGATGC
The DNA here is from genome assembly GCA_021554675.1 of Leuciscus idus. NCBI lineage: Eukaryota > Metazoa > Chordata > Actinopteri > Cypriniformes > Leuciscidae > Leuciscus > Leuciscus idus. The sequence goes on along the minus strand of CM038641.1, from coordinate 47,425 downwards.
CATGGGTCAGTGTGGAGTGTGAGGTGGCAGGTGTGGTGGCGTCTCAGACTCGAGTGAGATCACTGGGCATCGAGTGTGACGTCCAGCCTCAGAAACACCTGAGCAGCAGAGCCTACTATCACTGCCAGGTAATGTCACGAGGAACACCACTACACTCGCGGGGAACACCACTACACTCGCGGGGAACACCTCTACACTCGCGGGGAACACTTCTACACTCGCGGGGAACACCTCTACACTCGCGGGGAACACCTCTACACTCGCGGGGAACACCACTACACTCGCGGGGAACACTTCTACACTCGCGGGGAACACCTCTACACTCGCGGGGAACACTTCTACACTCGCGGGGAACACTTCTACACTCGCGGGGAACACTTCTACACTCGCGGGGAACACTTCTACACTCGCGGGGAACACTTCTACACTCGCGGGGAACACCTCTACACTCGCGGGGAACACTTCTACACTTGCGGGGAACACTTCTACACTCGCGGGGAACACCTCTACACTCGCGGGGAACACCTCTACACTCGCGGGGAACACTTCTACACTCGCGGGGAACACTTCTACACTCGCGGGGAACACTTCTACACTCGCGGGGAACACCTCTACACTCGCGGGGAACACCTCTACACTCGCGGGGAACACTTCTACACTCGCGGGGAACACCTCTACACTCGCGGGGAACACTTCTACACTCGCGGGGAACACTTCTACACTCGCGGGGAACACCTCTACACTCGCGGGGAACACCTCTACACACGCGGGGAACACCACTACACTCGCGGGGAACACCTCTACACTCGCGGGGAACACCACTACACTCGCGGGGAACACCTCTACACTCGCGGGGAACACCTCTACACTCGCGGGGAACACCACTACACTCGCGGGGAACACCTCTACACTCGCGGGGAACACCTCTACACTCGCGGGGAACACCTCTACACTCGCGGGGAACACCTCTACACTCGCGGGGAACACCTCGCGGGGAACACCTCTACACTCGCGGGGAACACCTCTACACTCGCGGGGAACACCTCTACACTCGCGGGGAACACTTCTACACTCGCGGGGAACACTTCTACACTCGCGGAGAACACCTCTACACTCGTGGGGAACACCTCTTCATACTGGACATGTATTGTACTGTTTAAATCAGCACTTTTTACAAACATATGAATCTTTTTTCATCCCCAGGTGGAAATGGAGAAGAAGTTGATAGAGACGGAGTGTCCGAAGCGTTCGGGCTGCGCAACACAGTGATAATGAGGAACAGGACTGATGATGAAGATGAAGATGTTGAGGAACGGGACTGATTTCACCTGCTCTGATGATGATGGTGATGTTGAAGAAGATATTGATGGTTTTGGTGATGATGATATTGATGATGATGATGATAATGATGATGATGAAGAAGATGATGTTGGTGTTGGTGATGATGATGATGATGATGATGTTGCTTATTACACACAGAAGAGAGAATTGACCCTCAGGCTTAGGGATGAAGATTACTCTGACCGCAGAAGAGCTCGGCTAGATTAAGTGTTAGATCTACTGGCATTTTTCATTAAGAATTCACATCTGGTACCATTAGGTAAACAAATGTCTATTAACCATGAGAATAAATGTATGTATATATATATATATATATATATATATATATTTAGAATATTTTAATATCTATAATTGTCTTATCCAGCAAGTTATAGTATTACTGCACTTTACAATTCTCACATTTATATATATATATGTGTGTGTGACAAAACAATATGGGACCACAGATACATAGATGATAATATGCATTTGTCTGACATATGTTTGCAAAGACGTACATATTCCTCATAAATAAGAACGCTGAAACTTCCTCATTTGTGCGCCTGCAAGAAACTGGCAAAAGTAAAAACTTTAGTAAAATGTGCACATGAAAGGCTAAGGGATTTTTTACTGCAAAAGTCACTTTAGTGCCTCTGTAGTTTGTTTCCTAAACTGGTTATTACCATACATCTATGTATTTACTGTTATTTATGTGGTTTAATAAAATGATATTGTCTCAAGAAAAGTGTGGATAATAAAGAAAGAGTTTCTGTACTGCTAAATGACGAGAAAACGAGTGTTCTACGCTGTCATTTCTTCTCTGTTCATCCCTGTTATTCATTATATATTCAGCCTAATGTTTCCATTCCCTCCATCATCAGTAACTCATGTGTCATGGTACGTGAAAATTATTTGTCACCTGAAGTCTGATCTTTATCTTCTCTCATCTCTCCATCTTTTCTCTCTTCTCCCCTTCCTTTCTTCTCTTCTCGTCAGCTTCCACTCAGTCCTCATCACTCTCTGTAAACTTTCACCTCGTTTCTTATATTAATTGAATATGATTTTACTGTACTCTGACATTAATATTTATGTACCGTCTATAGAACAGTGATGGTAAATTGACGGCAATACCATAATACTGAATAGTTAAAGATGTAGAATAAATTTTGTAAGTGATTTGAAGTGTTTTTAAATCTGATTTTCAGACTGTTCAAACTTTAAAAAGTGAAACTGCAATGCCTGTGGGCGGAGCTTGACGTCCAGCCCTCCAGAAGGTCCAATCACAGCCCGTCCCTAACCCTGAACAGGTCATGCTCCACCCACTGGCTCTGCATTCAGCAGCACTTTTATATTTACATATTACAGGTCAGTCTTTATTGAAGACTTATTTTTCCTGTCTGGTGTCTTTAATGTCACAGATTATGCCATCATTTGTGATCTGTGACATGATAGTGTGCATGGTCAGACGACTGGGTCAAACCCTGATGACTGAGACCAGGGCCCGTATGTATAAAACTTCTAAGAATTGCTCTTAAGAATAGTCTTAAGCTTTGACTTAAGTGTTAAAAAATTCTTAGAAAAAAGTAGGACTTTTCTAAGAGTAGGAGGCTTTTATAAAGAAGCTAAAAGCAACTTTCAGTAAAGTCTAGGACTGATTCTTAAGTGCTGACTGAAGTGGGACTTAAGTGTTAACTAAGGACTACAATGATGTCAACCCAACATGGCCGCCCTCAACCACTGAATCAGCCAATAGTGAGCCTGCAAGGGTGAGGTCACTGCAGCATGACACCAATCATTTAATGTAATTATAATAAAATCTTTTCATTAAGACACTGAAACTTTAATATATAAAAAAAAAAGTTTAATTGCTTTGCATTGTGCAAAATTATCTCAAATTAGTATTGATGCTGTGGAATCCCCTGTGGAGAAGTGTGGCAGATTGTCAGATTCACCCTTTATTCAAATAGTATTAAAAATGTGTTAAAGATTCTGTAAGCGTATTGTGTAGTTGTGCCTGGAGTCAATTTTTTATTTGTGATAACACGATGAAACATTCCAAATTGTACAGACATAATTTTTAGCCAGGCTCTCATACAAAGAAATTATGAACACATGAAAAAACAAGAGAGGACAATGAAATATTAATAAATTACTATGTTGTAGACAATGTATGATTTTTTTTTTCTCCTGAGAGCTTTTTAGTTTTTCTAAAGCCTGTAGCTGTAGTTTGCCCTGATCTCCTGCACTGACACCATTATATGAGCACTGAACTGAGCTCACTCTTCTGTGAACGCTCAGCCTCGCCATTGATGAGCTAACCGCTGAACTTTAGTCATCCTAACAACAAACAGCGGTGCGTATGGAGTGCGTCAGAGCAGCATCAAGAATATCAAATACATTGCAGTGAATCTCTTATCTGCATCTTAAGTATATTGCCAATAATAATGTCAGATTTGCGAAAGTGTAGAACTCGGTGAGCTCGCGCAAAACACATCTTCAGCACAGCGACTCATTTAAAATGCCTCTGATTGGCCGATGTGTTAATCAGACATGTCTGTGATTGGCTACAATGCTCAACGCTGCAAAAGCACGTTGTTAGTACCTTTAATGCAAAGGGAAACATATAAATAAAACTGTAATATGCACTTTTCACGATTGGGTAATCGCGGCACCTGTAATATTATTCACATTTGTTTTTCTGATGAATTGTTTTGCTCTATGAGAAAGACAAGGTAACAAAATATTCGGGGCTTTACTAAAAACATTCGGGGCTTAAGCCCCGCCCTAGCTCCGCCCAGTAGCACCTCACTGCAGTACACGAGATCCAGGGGGCGGAGTTAGATCCAGATCTAAGGGGTGGAGATTGGTAGGTTTAGGTATATGTAAGGTGATCCAACTCCTCCCCCTGGATTTCGTGTTCTGCAGTGAGGACCATCTCGCACCGCCCCTGCTCCCAAATAACAGTAACGCGATCGGGCAGTGACGTCACTGCGCATGAAAGACGCTCGAGATTCCCTCATTTCGTGTGTTTAAGTATAATCATGTTTTCTTCACCTCGTTGCGTGATCATTAAGGATTTATACATCAGTGTCTTACTTACGGTCCATTGTAAATGAATTTAATCAAGAAGTGGGGTTCATAAACTCTTAATTGGCGACCAGTGGTGTGTGTGTGTGCCAGTGCCAATACTAACCAACGAGTGAAGGCGACATGCTTTCTAACGCCAACATTCTGGTGAGTAACACTTTATTTACTATTTCCTTATTTAAGGCTATAGTATAAAAAATCATTAACAAAACTTTGGGGTTGTAATGTTAGTAGAGTTGGGGGTACTCCAGCGAGTCTGTGAAATATCGGACGGTTGACGGAATTATTGGCCAGATCGGGTCAAAACTGCATTGTCACGAAATTCAATCATTAGCATGTGTTTTTAAGTCTGGCCTGTTTAGGCCTATACAATCAGTCCGATATAAGCTGAGAGAGTTTCTGAAAGCCATCAGTCACAGCGCAAATGCTGGATTAATGTCTCTTTCCTGTCTTATTGTGCTTCTACACTCGTATGTCGAAATGCCTGTAAAGGCTGTCAGTAGCTATGTTTCCATCAACTTGTCAATCGAATTATCTGAAGTTCGGTAAAAAAAATCATGCGAATAAAGCTCGTGAAAGTGTGTTTCCATCAAACGGCTTTAAAGCGAATAAAAACCTGTGCGTAATGACGTCACATGCTGTTTTGCGATCAAATTGGTATATCGAATTGATTTGAGACATTTTAAGGTGTTTCCATTCATTTTCGCACTGAATCGCACAACATTCAAGCAAACATTTGCGAACAAAGTTTTGCTAGACAAAATGGATCGCGCCATCTATCAACAAATGTTCAATATTGCACAAGTTGTAATAGTGCAGAGTCCTGCACGGGTCCATTTTTGGAGACCCGTGCCCGCGATAAATCGCACACAAGCTAAAATCATTCCATTTAAAGTGCTTTATTTTTTATCTCGCACCTCTCTCAACATCACAATAGCCTCATGAATGGGCTAATGAGCGCTAAAGTGCGCTTTGTTTTGGGCCATTCAAGTAGCCTAGGCTACCTCCAGTTCACGCGCGGGCGCCTCTCCCTGTCCTGATTATTGCCTGCTATATTTAGCTCTTATTTATTAAATCCAAGGAAAATGGTTGATTAAACATTGGTTAAAATTAAGATACAATTAATACAAAACGAAATTCACTTTAAAGAAAGTCTTTCTACATAAACAAACTTAATAAAGTGGTCAAAATCATGTCTGCCCACTCCATTTGTCTCCCGATATTCGGGATCATCTTATCTTATTCATGCTTTTTTCACTTTTCAAATAATCAACATGCAATTTTAAACAAATATATTATTTTATTTAAACATGAATATGAAACTAAATAGTTTTTTAATGACTGGGCTACAACACATAGGCTTATTAGCCTGCCCTACAATCATTGAATATTATTTTGCTTGATTGACGGGTTTTTATTTAAAAGAAAGAGCGTAGCCTACACAATACTTAGGCCTACTAAAATATAATTAATATTATTTTATTGCATTTGTATTAGTTGTTTGAAGAGTAAAAAAAAAAAAAAAAAAAATTCGGTCGATCTTAACGCAAGTTTACAACCGGCCAGTCGGTCGGACTAAAAGGGGAAAAAAATTAATTGGGTCGGTCCTAAATTGACAGGATCGGTCGGGTAACGGCAAACAAGAATATTTTTAAGGATGCCCAAAACACATATTTGCGAGTGTGTAATGGCAATTTAGACATACAAATATTGCACATATTTTTCATCCGCTACCCGCCCGCAAGGAGTTCATTATCCGCCCGCATCCCCGCCTGTGAATTTTAGGAATGTCACAATCCACCCGTTTTAGCCACTTTTATGCGGGTACCCAACCCATTGCAGGACTCTAGGTGCTTATGTGACAGCTGATAGCGACATTATTTGACTATTATGGCATTTCTTAGATTTTTGCTATAATAGCCGTTTTATTTTTCTGTTAAATTTTGTCCACTTTGTTGACACCGGCCATGTGTGCAAACCAGACAGTATATAATGGGTACAAACTGGGCGGAAATTAACTAAAACTTCTTCTTTTGTGGCAGGTTGTACCCATAAAATGACCTAAAACTTAATCGCAATCCATTATTTATTCGGCAAATAACGTTTCCATCAGCGTTTATCGCATAAACCGTACATCGATCAAGATAAAATCCGATGAGACCGACCGTATTTCATTTTAGTCGATATTCAAGAAATTCAATCGAATTTTACTGTTTCCATAAGGCATTTTTCATTCGATATCACATAATTCGGATAAAAACGTGTTGATGGAAACATAGCTAGTGTCTTAAGTAAGAAAACTTGTCAGTTTATTGCATCTGTGCATTATCTCTTAAAGTGACAGCAGCCTAATAAACCTGTCATTCATGACAATCAAACAACAGAAGAGAGAATGACTTAGAGCTTAGATTCTCTGCCCGGACCCGACCCGACCGGGCTGGGCCGATATTTCCCGCCACTGTCCTCGGGCCGGGTCGGGTCGGGCCCTTGATAAAGCACGTCATGCGCAGCGTCTCGTCCACTCGCACTCGCAGTCTCGCACGCGTGACGCATCGGTTGTTGGTGTTTTAAGCCCCCAACGGTGCCTTCCAGGCAGCGAGGGGATAGCTAGGTTTAAGGTTGAGGGTAGGGTTAGCTGCCTCTAAGGAGCCATTGGGGGCTTAAAACACCATTGAGCTGACGCATCACACCTGCTGTGCGTGCTGTACTATTCTGTAGCTTAAAAAATTAAAACAGGAGAATTAACTTTGAGCAAGTTTGGAGGAAAATCGAAGGTATGGAAACATTTTAAACTAGTCGTGGGGAGTGACAACATATGTGTTGGCTTTGTCTCGTGCATTAAATGCGGCACGCTGCTCGCCTATGACAGCAAAAAAAACGGGGACTTTGACGATGAACAGACACATGAAGCAGTCTTGCCATGACAGAAATTATGATAGTAGTCAGCTTCAGCCCTCGATGTCCTCTTTTGTTACTTTTCCGATCCATTCAATTATTTCTGAATAAACAAACAATGCAGTTTACATGCTTCTTCCTTGTCGCATTATTCATTAAGATAATAATTAATAAATGCACGCACAATTATGAATGTGATAAATGTTACAGATATGTTTTATGCACAAACCAATGCCTTTCAACGTGCAAAATTCAGAATTAAGTGAATGTGCTGCAATTTGTTCAAAAAGAGAGTATGTAGTAGCCTACGTGTTTTAGCCATTGAATAAGCACATTTAGTTTCAAGTTTAAGTTTTGTTTTGAAGAAAGCTTTTCTTTAAAGTGAATTTCGTTTAGTATAAATTGTATTTTAATTTTAATACATTTTTCATCAACCAGTTGCCTAGATTTAATACATAAAAAGCAATTTACCAGACAATATAATCATGACATGGAGTCGCGAGCGCGAAGTTTGCGCACGTGATTGCGTCTAAAACCGAACTGCATGGAGTGCAACAAATTATTACAATCTTAAGTGATCGGTTAGCTGCTCTAGACTGCTTTAGCTGCTTAGCTGCTTTACAGCGTTGCCACACTTCCCTTAGAACCCCCTCCATTTATTAACAACCCCAACCCCAAATATGAACTCAGAGTTTACTAGCCCAACTTATGCTGTGCATTTCCCAAACTCAACTGCATTACTGATGCGTTAGTCTGTCTACGACACTAAGGAAAATTCACAAGTAAAGTCTCTGTGGTGGAGGCGACTGACGGCCGCTGCGTGTAATGATCAGGGTTTCACGCTGGGTAGGCACTGACAGCCTCCGTTCTTGAACTTGCTCTGGCACACCTTCTGTGCTGTCCGATGTGTCGCCCTCTCTGATTGCTGTTTCACCGTCGCTGGCCACCGAGGCCTGACTGCTCTCCTTCATCCCTGCCTCTTGGTGATTAAACTGGGCGGAGCGCTCAGCCCTACGCAGATCCACACGGTTGCGTCTGTATAATGTGCCATCCAGATCCACCACATAAGACTCACTTTCCCCAGATACTGGCTTCTCCGCCACCGTCCCGTGCGGCCTCCAGGCAGTGGTTTCATTCTGATGTGTTCGCCGACATTAAGCTCTGGGAGGTCTCTGGCTCTCGCGTCGTAATGGAATTTCGCCATCCGCCGTTTCCACCTCAGTTTCTCCGAAACTCCTTCGACCACCTTGGGGTAAAGCAAGCTGTTTGTCATGGGAAGTCCCGTCCTAAATCTGCGTGACATGAGTCGCTGTGCCGGACTGCTGTCCAATCCCTCTGTGGGTGTGTTTCGCCAGCGTAGCACTGCTAGCCATGGGTCTGTTCTGTCTTTTTTGCCGAGTTTTGCCCTCTTACAGAGTGATTTCTCTGCCACCGTACGCATGTATACAAGTCCATACTACCATTTGCCAGGGGTGCACAGGGATTTCATGAGACATCATCGTTTCCTTTTGCTGCTTGTGTGCATACTCTTTACACGCAGGACAGTTAGCCACATAATCATTTGTCTCTCCTCTCATGTTTGGCCAGAACAGCATTTCCCTCGCTTGTCTGTGACAGGCTTCTCCTCCAGTATGAGTGGCGTGAATGCGATTGAGCATTGCTGCTCTCAGTGCCTTCTGTATAATGGCACACTGACCTCTATAAAGCACACCATTCTGAATGTTCAGTTCATCTCTGAATGGCCAATACTCGTGCACTGAGAGCGACATGTTTTCTTTGAGCTCAGGCCAGCCAGCTAACACGATCTTTGCCAGCTCCTGCAATGCGTCGTCAGCTCTGGTCTCAGTTACAGTTTGACGGAGACTGATGTCTGTCACGTTGAGGTGTAGGGCTTGGTCTATGAATGAGAGCACGGCCTCGGCGCTGTCCATGGGACTCACAATATGTTGTTGTGGTCCGGGGTCGTTGGACGCATGTTTGTCGAGCATTGCCCTGCTCAGCGTATCACTTATGGCTCGTTTCCACTGAGCGGTACGGTACGGAACGGTATGCATTTATTTGCGATTCCACTATCAAAAGTTGTGAATGGTACCAAAATGCCGAACCGTACCGTACCACTTTTTGGGTACCCTTCCGTTGTGGTACCTAGCACAGTGGAACGGTACTAAAAGGTGGAGCTAGACTCACTGCAGGACAGTGATTGGTTGACAGAGAATCGTCACTTGCGCGTGCTACAAGTGGAATGACAACATAAGAAGCGCCATTTTTTTAATATACAGTTTAATATAATACTACTGTTACTGTGTCACGAAATGTAATTTTAAGAGTTTTTCAGGCGAGAATGTAGTTGTTTAAAGCTCAAATCTGTGGTTTATTTATAAAGATTTATGAAAATTTGAGATCCGTGCAATCACCGGGCGCTCGGCGCTCATGTACCCCGCCTGGAACAGCCTTTCCTCGGCTGGTCTTTCTGACGTTTGCCGCTGACTCTGACGTCTCTGTAGTGGTTAAACATGAGATATAATTTGTCTTGTGTATATCTAACGGGCGATATTTGGTCTTGTGAATCTATAATTTGTTCCCTGGCCAAACTGAGGGCTAAGTGAAGTTTCATAACTTTATATTTAGGCTATTTAACTTTACCGTTGTATCGTTAGACTAGAGCGCTGACTTTGTATGTTTGACTGAATTGTTTGCTTTATTTCTTATTGTATAGCTTCTTGTACTTTTTACTTATACTTTTATAGTGGCTATTATTGATAAAACTGAAATTTAACAAAAAGAGACAGGGTTTAGTTTTGTAATTTTTTTATTTTATTACAGTGAAGATGATCAGAGTACAAATGCACATATTGCCTGAACCATATTAATAAGTTTAATATTTTTATAAATTTAAACGAAAAGAGGCAGGGTTGTGTTATATATATTTTTTGTTATAAATAGGCTAAAGTTACATACAGTGAATATAATCAATACGCGTTGCCTGAACCACATTTGTGTGGTTATAATGTTTAAGATTTCTTTAAATGAAAACGTAAAGAGGCAGTGTGGTATTTTATAACATATTTCGTTTTATTGTTGCCTAAAATGTACATACAGAGATAACCGGAGTAACGTTAGCAGAGCGAGCTGAGTGACGCTTTGAAGAATGCGCTGTTCCATTTGCAGAATTACCGGACTCGCGTCCTCATGAGTCATTCTCCTGAGCTGGACTTGGCAAGTCCGAACTTTGCGTACTTGCTATTGAGAAACGCCTAATGTCGGCGGCGGCGCTTGGCTTCTTGTGACAAACATGCAGAGAAGCAAGAACCAGATCTGCTGTATGTCATCCATTGTTGTTTATGTCGCTTTCTTCTTCGCGCGAAAATGACATTGATCGCTTCTTTCCGGCATAGGCTGCCACGCCTATCAAGTAAGGGAACTGTTGGCAGTGGAAACGCTAGCCGATTCATGGTTTACCGACCCGAACCGTACCGTACCATTCCGTACCGCTCAGTGGAAACGAGCCATTATGTACATCTCTGGACCAGGCTTGTACACGACATTGAGGTTGTAGTTGTGTGAAGCTGTAACAACATACTTTGGAGGCGTTTGGGGGCACTCAAAAGTGGCTTCTTAAAAATTGTGGTCGGTTTCAGCAGTGATTGTCTCTCTGCCATACAGGTAGTGGTGAAACCTCTGACATGCGAACACAATACTCAAGCATTCCTTCTCAATTTGGGCATAATTTTGTTCAGTTCTCGTAAGCGCCCGAGAGGCGAAAGCCACAGGTTGTCCTTGCTGCAGCAGATAGCAGCCCAAACCGTTCTTGCTGGCGTCGCTGTGTATTGTCACTGGCTTGTTTATGTCATAATATTTCAAAACGGCCGTGTTCGTAATTATACGTTTTATTTCTTGAACCGCCTCGTCGTGTTTAGGGAGCCAATGCCACGCTACTACTTTGTCCAGAAGCCTGCGAAGCGGCTCGCATACCTCTGAAAGCCGTGGGAGAAACTTGGCTAGGTACGTCACAAATCCAATGAAACGCTGAACTGCTTTTACATCCTGCGGTGTCTGCATTGCCAGGACTGCTTTCGTCTTTTCTGGGTCAATTCGTAATCCTTCCGCTGATAGTATGTGCCCATGAAAGTGCACCGCTTTGAGTTTGAATTGCACCTTTTTTTCGCTCAGCCAGAGTTTCACAGCTCTGCATCGCTCCACCTGTCACGGTTCATGAATCCACGGTCTCTCTCTCGTCTTGTGTATTGTGTGTGTCTGTGGGTGTGGTCACTGATCACTGCTGATCAGCAGCGCCAGCTGTTACCAATTGTTTGTGCCTTTATATGTGCAGTAACTGGTGTCTCATGTTGTCAGATCGTTGTGGTCCTCCGGTGTGTTCCTGTTCTGTTCCCGTGCTGTTCGTTTGGATCGTGGATTTCCCCCTGTTCTTCGTCGTGTCTTTCTTTTGGATTCCTGCACTCTGCACTGGAATTACAAGCACCGTCACAAGGGATACAGCACTGGATCACCGAGCACCATCACTGGTTATCCACCAAGGTCCCTGCGTCACCCACCATCTGAGTTTGTGATCGTCTGACCCACCATCTGTGTTGTTGTGGACCATCTGTGTTGTTGTGGACCATCTGTGTTGTTGTGGACCATCTGTGCTGTTGTGGACCATCTGTGTTGTTTTGGACCATCTGTGTTGTTGTGGACCATCTGTGCTGTGCTGTTGTGGACCATCTGTGCTGTTGTGGACCATCTGTGTTGTTTTGGACCATCTGTGTTGTTGTGGACCATCTGTGCTGTGCTGTTGTGGACCATCTGTGCTGTTGTGGACCATCTGTGCTGTTGTGGACCATCTGTGCTGTTGTGGACCATCTGTGTTGTTGTGGACCATCTGTGCTGTGCTGTTGTGGACCATCTGTGCTGTGCTGTTGTGGACCATCTGTGCTGTGCTGTTGTGGACCATCTGTGCTGTGCTGTTGTGGACCATCTGTGCTGTGCTGTTGTGGACCATCTGTGCTGTGCTGTTGTGGACCATCTGTGCTGTGCTGTTGTGGACCATCTGTGCTGTGTTGTTGTGGACCATCTGTGTTGTTTTGCCTGACTGGCAGCTGTTTATCACCTTCTTAATAAAGCGTTATTTGCAATTGCATCCTGCTCCTGTCTTTGTCACACCATCAGAGCGCGGAGATTTCTGTCGTGATCTAGCTCGGCCACTGCGTCCAAGTCACCGCAGCCAACAACCAGTATGTCATCCGCTATGGGCTCTATGCCTCGGAGTCCCATCAACAGCACGTGCTGCTTACGCTGATAGATTTCTGGTGCTATGGAGACGTCGAAGGGCATTTTACACCATCTCATCCGCCCCCATGGAGTCCAGAAAGTTGTCATTCTAAGCTGCTGTCTTCAGCTGCTGTCTGCTGTCATTCTAAGCTGCTGTCTATCTAGTTTGCAGTGTAGAAAGGCATCGCGAACGTCCACCAGCGTGAACAGACGTGCTTTGGGTAGCTTAACGCAGACCTGCCAACCTGTACGCATTTTGCGTAGCGGATACGCATTTTGACTTCAAAGTACGCTGATACGATTTGTCACTCTAAACTACGCAAAAACCTGGTGACGCCTCTGTGCACGCGCTGTCCTCAAATCAAGCTACAGCAAAAGAAGAAAAGTTCGACCAATCATAGCGCTGGGTTCATTCCCCAAATAGCAAGCGGGAATGATTGACAGATGCGTAAGGCCTATCATTAAAAAGAGACTGAAAATCGACACCAATAAAGATTCCCGCTCGACCCCCCCTTCCACTCCCGCAGCCGCCGTCTGACTGATTTCATAAGCGAGGACAGTACAGTACGGTACTTCTGACTCCTGAAGGTAAACGGCCTGGGGTCGATGTGGAAAGTTGATTGTTGAGTTAACTTAATCTTATGGATTCGATGATCACACAGATCGCATGGATTATCTTAAAATACTCCGTTAAGTTATTCATGGTCACTCAGAAAAGAGGAAGACATCATTCAGTCATGCAAATAATAAAATGCTCAAGTAATGCTGAACTATAAATCTTGAAATCGCTATGGCTTAGTGATTATGAAAGTGCTGTGATTTGTGGATTAACGTTAGCCTACTGAGAAGCGCGAGTCTGGAGAAACAGGCGTTTATTTATTCATTCATTCTCAGTGTTGAGAAACGTATGTGTTACGTTATTGTGTTAATTATATCTAAAGTAGCCTACCTAATTATGTTACATATTTATTTTGTATGAAAACTAGCGCGTTAGTTACTTATGGATTAAAAAGTACCGTTGTATCAGTTCTGCGCGAGCTCTCTCACAAACACGGACGCGCGCGCGCACACAGAGACATAAGATCATTGTAAAATTAAAATTGACGGGCTAAATTTTAATTTTGTTCTTGCTTGTTTTGTTTTTTTTTCTGTCAAAAAGCATTTTTGTATTATCCATCCCTGCTTTTAAAATTCGTTAAATGACGGACGTTGACTGTTAACACAGCCCTTATTATATGTCGGATTCGGAACTTATAACGTTACTTTATATTATTTTTAGAATAAGTGATTCGTTATGCTATTATTGGACTCCTGTCTATACATTGTCAACTGTTTTCTATAAATATGTTTGTATTGGCTAACATTTATTCAGTTAATGCGTGTCCTGTTTAAAATGTGCAATGTTTAAATGCAAAGACAGCACGTCACAAATAGACGTCTTCCAGTGTTGGCATGTGGTAGTGCGATCTTTGCAGTGCTTGATTCAGGTGTTTTGGGTCTATGCATATTCTTACTTTGTCTGGCTTGGCTATGACTACCATGTTGCTGATCCATGGTGTGGGTTCCGTGACATTTGTGATGTGTCCGTCTCTCATGTACTTATCCAGCTGTTCTTTTAGTCTGGCTTTCAAGGCCACTGGCACGTTCCGTGGCGCGCATTGCACAGGCGACACGCTGCTGTCGAGCACAAAGCGGACCTCTCCTGGGACTGACTCGACTGGGTCATTAAACACGTCCTTGAAATTGTCAGTTAACTGTTGCTTTATGAAAGGCACGTCAGAGTACGCAATCAGTCTATTGAGCTCTTCTGGGATGGTACATTTCATGAGTCCCAGCCGCTCACATGTGTCACCCGAGAGTAATGGCTCTTGATCGGCTTTGACCACTTCAAAAACTAGCTTGTGTTTGGTGCTCTTTACGGTGAATTCTGTGGGAAATTGCCCCAGGGAAAGCATTGTGGCACCAGAATACAATTTCAGTCTTGTTGTGCTCGGATGCAGGGGCTTTCTGGATCCAGTTTCTCTTTGACTATACGGCTCATAACGTTACAAGTTGCTCCCGTGTCTAGCTGACAGGCCTGCTTTCTTTTAGTAAGCATCAGGTTAACAAACCATCTTGGACCTGGGGACTTTACTGTGTCAATGCATTCCTCAGCAGCGAAGAGTCGACCTTTGCTGTAGGGCCCTTGCTCATCCTGACCATCCTGACCATCATTACATTCACTCTGCTGGACCTGTCGGCTCTCTGACGGGCTCTACAAACCATAGCAAAATGACTCAATATACCACATGATCGACAAGTCTTTTCATATGCGGAAACTGATCTCTGCCTTTCTTGTGACCACCCCCACAATACTTGCAGTTCACAGTTCTGAGTATTTGCTCGTTAATCACTGACTGTGTTGTCGATAGCTTTTACACGTTGTTCCGTCGCTTCTGCCAGTCGGCATATTTCGACAGACTGAGACAAAGTCAGCTGACGTTCACACAACAAGCGCCGCCTGGTGTTCTCATTGTCAATGCCCAGGACAAGTCCATCACGAATCATTTCATCTTTGAGCTCCCTGTATTCACAGGTTGATGCTCGCTCCCGCAGCCTCATGCGAAAACGGTCTATAGGCTCGTCCACCTCCTGCTTGCAACAACCGAGTCACATGTACCTTTCGTAGATCACATTTTTCACAGGCTTGAAGTAGTCCCCCAACGCATCCAGTTTGGCTTTCGGGTCCTTCGTTTGTTCCTCGCTCAACACAATATTATGACTAGATATGACGACATTCATTACCCATTAATGGGCATCTCACCTCTTTAGGCTTCTCAATAAGCCCGTTAGCTAGTTCATAGTCCTCGAATTCTGCTCTGAAATTGTCCCAATTTTTGGATATGTCCCCTGACACCCGCATGCCCTCAGGGGCAGGAATGCTGTTTAAAGCCATGTTCAGGATCTAGTGTTCACTTCTGACACCATGTTTGCAATATGTAATAAACAACCAGGAGCTGAGTCCATGTGCCTCTTTATTTACCGTACGCCATTACAACTGCCCGCGAACCGGGACCAACAACGTCACAACAGGATACCTACCATATATGGTATTTCACTGTAACAGACCCAACTGTGCACCTTTTGGACAGCGCATCAAGAACCGGATTAATCCGGTACTTTGGTAACACTGGTACTTAAGAAAAGCTGGTACCGTAACGGTTAAATATTTTTTTTTGTACCGACTTGGTACCGAAGTATCGGGTCTTTTGACAACACTAGTCTGTCATAATAAACCCACCCAACACACAGCCTGAAACGAGAAGAGCTTCAGTAGCACTGGGATGTTCCTATTCACCAGTTTACCCCGATTACCAGTTCAGTTATAGATGTATAGGTCAAGCCCTTTTACATTCAACAAGCTGTTTCCACAATACAGAATTCAAGTGGCTTCCGTCACATGACTTTAAGCTGAGAGGATACTATATGATTTGAAATCAAAAAGGCAAGCAAGATGCAATAGAGGTTTGCTTTTGTTACATTTAAAATTCACATGTTTTTTATAAGTTAGGGTTTAAAAAAAAAAAAGATTGACTTGATGAAATGCAGTATTGTTTAGTTGGACTCGATTCTGACTCTAAAGGGGGTCGCACACCGGACGCGCAGCTCGGCGCCGCGCCGCGCAGCGCCACGTCTTTTAAATTCGAACACACTATTCTCTATGAGAGTACACACACTGGCGGCGCCTTTCGGCGTCTGTCCGCGGCTGCTCAGGACCGTGTTCAAAATCCTGCCGCGCCACAGAGCGCCATTTACATAGTTTTATATAAAATGTACATGTGTGTGTCTCAAATCGTAGTTAATGTATATACGGACTTCACCCTGTGCTGCAATATACATTTAGTTTTATATTTATTTACAGAAATCAGAAAATTGCTGATGTTATCGGATATTCAGGTGACAGTTGTCCTAGACGTGGCGCGGCGCGGCGCTGAGCTGCGCGTCCGGTGTGCGGCCGCCTTTAGGCGGACTCAAACTGAATATTATGAGTTAGTGTGAAAGTATACAATGAGATGTTTGAATTTGATTGTTTCAGCCGAAGCTGTATCTGTCCATCATCGAGGATGTGATGGAGAGTCTCAGAGAGTTATTCTGTGATGAAGGAGTGGATGAAGGAGTGCTGGACAACCTCAGACAGGTCAGTCACTATCTGCAAACACAAGAGAAATAAGATGCATTAAGCAAGCTTGCCAGTTGAACTGATTTCTGGCGGAGATTATCACTGTGCGCAGAGATAGAGGTGTGTGTGTGTGTATGTGTGGGGCTGTGTTTCAGCTCTGGGAGTCGAAGGTCGTTCAGTCTAAAGCTGTGGAGGGTTTCAGTAAAGACAACAATCCATCCAACTTTGTTCTGCAACTACCAGCAAACTTCACGCAGACTCTCCATAAACCCAGCGGTCGGTCCTGATCTGAGATCTGTGATTGTCTTGTTGTTTTGTAGAAGTACAGTGAATGTACGGTGCGTTTACACTGAACTCAAACACTTGAGCTTGTCCACTGAGTCTGGGCCGCTTCAGTTTACAATCTTCCCAGCGTCACTCGTCGTAATGGCTTTTTCACTTAAATTAGAGAGCTCTACAAGTCAATTCTTTCTATTAATAATTCCAGTTATGGCGCTCTACAATTGTATTCTTACAAGTAAAACTTGTATTCATTAGATCCAAAACAGAAGTGCTTCACTTCAAAATAAAAGCCCTGTTTAGAATGAATTAATAGAATTGTCATTGTGTCAAAATGACAGCTTGGATATGTTTTGCTATTGAAAAATAAGATTTAATCACTACATTAATTCATATCTTTATACTGTAGAAAATATTAAAGAGCAAAGAAAACACGCCAGTAACTTGCTGCTGGTCAACATGTCTGGTATGATCAAGTTATGATCCAGACAAAATATCACCTTATTTTGGTGTTTATTATGCACTGTAATGAATGCAGAAGTTGAGCTCTACATATAGGCTAGTCGTCACTGACAAAATATATTTTAAAATTAATTTCTCTGTCTTTTATCCACCATCATGTTTGTTTTAATTTCCCAATAACTACATATATGAAATTTATATGTGTGTGCGAGAGAGCGAGATTGTGATAATGATAATATATATATTTATTTATATATAATATAATTAATTGTTTATATTATTAATTTCTTGTAGCCGTGTGTGAGAGAGAGAGAGTGAGAAATAATTAATTATTATTAAATTAATTAATTAATTTAATTATTATAACATATATTACATTATATTATATATTTCTTGTAGCCTTTTAAAAAAATTATTCTTATGGATAAATAACACAAAAAATACAAACAAATACAAACCCAAATTGTATGTGACATTGCAAAAAAGCGATGTTTTTGTGGGTGTTTTTCCTCAAGGATGAGGCGATATCTTGTGCTGGCTGGGTTAGGTCTAAAAACCACCAGTAAGTTCATTGAATCATTGAAATGATCACGTCAAAAAACAAAGTAATCAGAATATACTAACATTTAGAAAAAATGGGAATACTATCAGGATTACAATGGTTTAATTTAAAATAAAATAGGTTGCCTTTGATCTGAGAGTCTTGAGAGAGTCCGAGAGTCTTGCTCCGCACTCAACAGAATTATCTGAAAACGGCCACTTCACAGCAGTGTAAACGCACTGTCAGGTCGTGTGACCACCAGAGTGTTTAGTTGATGATGATGGCTGTCCAGCTCTTTAGTTATATTTTGTCTGGTTGTTGACCTGTTACACTCATGGCCAACAAAATGCTCCTCCAAGCATTTGTTTCACTTTAATACCTATTTTACCCAAAGTAAATCACGAGCACTGTCACATCTCACCACATTCTTTTACTCACACTTGTTGTCCACTTCGTTTAGGACACTTTTGCTGTTTTCTCTGGTCGTGTGCTTGATGTTTTCCTTTCTTTTCTCAGTCGTCATTCCAGCTGCTCAGAATGTGCAGAACTTCTCCACCAAATCAGTAAGTCAACAAACACTGTCCTCATCGCTTAAAAATGTGTGGCCATTGCCAGGATACCTGTACATTTCTCTTTCGACTCATTTGATTTAAATTTCACAGCTGTTTAATATAGAAAGGTCGCCTCATTAATCTGCATTATAACGTCTTTATGAAACTCCTGTTAATGTTGATCTTCTAAAGCTCTTTTGAAATTGTGAATGTGAAATGAAAATGTGTTTTCCATGACTTTCAGAACAGCTGTGGTTCTGTTGCCACATTCTCTCTGCCGCCTGGAATAACATATCCAGTCCAGATTCCAGCTGGTGTCACACTGCAGACGGCCTCAGGTGAGACTCAGCTCCACGCTCGGCTCCACGCTCGGCTCCACGCTCGGCTCCACGCTCGGCTCAGGAGTATAAATTTAAAATTGCTCTAAACTGGCAATTTACAAAGTGTGAAGCATGGGAAATTGATAAATTCACTCAAATAAAAAATATTACGGTTATTTTCTGTATTCAAAGAAAACTAATGAAATCTAAAAATAGGCAAATGTTTCTCAGCTTATTAGGTAAGGTAAAACTTTATTATCCCACATGGAGAAATTTGTCTTGGGCCATTACCCATTCTGCAGTCAGTACACAATTAACACACAGTAATCAACAAACCAGACAATAATAGAACGATAAAAAAAATACAGTTAGGTCTTAGCTCTGGCTCTGTGCATGATGTGCAAAAGTCCTGAAGGGTTTAGCTCCAACACATACAGTACCTGTAGTTTTCAAATAAGCCTGAAGGACATGATTAGCTGGATTGGGTGAATTTAATTAGGGTTGAAGCTACAATCTGCAGGGCTGTGGCCCTCCAGGAACTGAGTTTTGCACCCCTGTAACAATTTCTTTATTCCCATGGACAAGACCTAGTTGAAGAAGACCACTGTCTAAGACTTTGAATCCCCCATTCCAACCACTCAATGTAAATGAGCTGAAATAATGGCTTAAATAGTGTTTAGCTGTTCTTCCCTGTTCCTCTCTCACCTTCAGGACATTTCTACAAAGTCAACGTTCCTGTAATGGTCACGCGAGGAGCTCAGCATGTCATGACCCGACCCGCTCCGACCTGCATTGAGCAGAATTCCAACCCGGTTTCTCGTCCCATGGCCGTTGCTCGCAACATCCCGGCCCATCTGTCTGTTCCCTGTGCTCCAGCGCCATCTGGTTGTGTAGCATCTGAGACCCTGCCGAATCCTCCACAACCGTTGCACCATCAGCTCTTCCAACAAACCGACGACAAACCCTCCCCATCAGCCTCTGACAGTCAGAGCGAGTTTAACCTCGACGGCATTGAGTTCAGCCCGCAGCCCATCGACATGAGCGCCTCATCGTTCTTCACTCCGCCAGCACAGGGTCCGCGCTCGGATTATCCCCGGGATGCGGTGGAGACGTCCTTAAAAGAGCTAGATGGAGCAGCTGATGAATCAACTGCTCTTCCAGACTTGAAGGCTGAAACATATCATGACATTAAGGTAAACTTCAATGCAACATGCAAGACACCTATAAATATGAAACCAGTGTTGTGTTCTAGTCGTGTCTGTCATTTCTAAAGGGGAGTCGTTTCTAGTCGTTTCGAAGGGGTGGCATACCAGTATACAGTCCTACCATTCGGACTGTCTCTGGCCCCACACATGTTTACAAAGTGCATGTACGCAGAGCTTTCCCCCCTGAGACAGAAGGGGAGCCTACTTGTCCCAGTCGGAGGAAGAATTAATATCTCACAGATCTGTGAAACCGATTATCAGTATCGATCGATTGCTCCTGTCTGCCTTGTTGCTACTGCTGCTGTTGCGTTGGTGTGCGTCTGAAAGCTTCGTATATCTTTCTGTTTTGAATCATTATTTACTATCATTCCTTGTTGTTTATACTGCTAAATATAACTTACTCAACATCACACATTAACCTGACATCGCTAGCTTCAATCTAAATCGTTATTGCAAGCACAACACGCTAGTAATTCGCTAGCCTGTTAGCGTGCCATCCGTGCGCTCTTTATTTATTTTTCTCGCTTGCGCCTTTTACGAGTCCATCAAACAACTTAGGTGAGTAGGATCAGTCAACAAACACGTAAGTCATGTCATCTTCTCCTCTTATTGTTACTTGCACCTCATGCAACATGTTTAGCATATCCTTCTCTGTCAGCACAGGCTCCGAGCTTTAATCGAGGTTAATTGTAAGAGTGCAAGGGTTTTGCGACTAGCTTAGTGAACTCTTTACATTGTTCGGTTCCGGCTGAAGTAGAGCCCGTGCATTAGGGCAACTGGGTGACGGTGAGGCGCTGTAGTTGCGGGACAAAACACAGCTCTTCCGTTCCGATTACAACTTCAAATAGATTCTCCCCTCTCAGTGAAACACCCACTGTGAATCCTGTTGAATGTGCCCTAGTTATTGGCGATTCTATTACACGGAACATGAAAATAGAGACACCAGCCACCATAGTCACATGTTTGCCGGGAGCCAGAGCGCCTGACATCAAAGCAAATTTAAAAGTGCTGGCTAATGCTAATCGTAAATTCTCCAAGATTATTATTCACGTCTGCACAAATGATGTTCGACTCAGTCGGAGATCACCAAAATTAATATTAAAGAGGTGTGTGAACTCGCAAGTAAGATGTCAGGCACTGTAATTTGCTCTGGCCCCCTTCATGTTCGCAGGAGTGATGAGATGGTTAGTAGATTATCCTCACTCAATGGCTGGTTGTCTAAGTGGTGTCCGCAAAATAAAGAATTCATAGACAATTGGAAAAGTTTTTGGGGCACACCTGGGGTCTCGTTTATAAAACTGTGAGTAGGATCCTTGCTAAAAGTGTACGTGCACTTGAAAGCCAAAAATGGCGTACGCAAAAAAATATTCAGACTTATAAAAGCGTTCGTACGCCAGAACCTGCGCAGAATTCACTTTATAAATCCCAGTCAGTGGAAGATTGTGCGCACATGCGTCTCCACCCCGAAATATCCATATATGGAGCTTACAACGCCTAGTTTTACTATGCAGATCCTCATCTGCATATCATTTGCATATGATTATTCATCCACGTGATAACGTGGTACAAGACACATTACATTAATAAAAATCATGTAGTTGCCTATCCTTGCCTTATTTTTGAATAGGCTACATAAATCAAATAGTGTAAAATACATTTCAGAGAAAGTTTTTCTCAGTCTTTTCCACTGGCCGAATTGTATTTTTAATTGATTTATATTTTTAATGGAAACAGCTAGGCCTTGGGCATTATTTGCACCTTGCACAAAACTATTTTCTCAGACAATCTGGTATTATCATAAGCAATTATCTCTGTGGTTAAAACACAGGACGCCACAGGAAAAGTGTTCAAAAACATTGCATCCACAACAAATATTTCTATTGATTGAATATAAAAAATGTTGTAACTTCTCAGTAATGATTTCATGTTTAAGTGTTTAACTCCATTAATTTGAATGGCATATTTAATCGAAATGTTTGTATCAGAAGTAAAACATAGTTTAAATCATTTTATTTATTTAAACTGTTATTTGCGTCAGTTTCACTAAACGGCCAACGCACTCGCTGACGCGGACATTTAAGAAGGGATGGATATTTGCTTCAAGTGATAGGCTTGGTGAGTGAAATTATATTTGTATTATCTTTCTGTAATTGTTTAATTTTCTTTAGATTTTCTGTCTAAAAGTGACCAAAAAGACACTTAACTCCAGCTCACCATCGGTGTCGCCAAACTGCTCCGTCTCCAAAACGTTCATACGCATGGGTCAGAGTTTGCGTGAAGGTGCGCAAATTTAAATTTTAAATCACAACTTATGCGTCGGAAGTGGCGTACGCCTTTTTTAGGGCCTGTTTTGTGCGTACGCAACGGTTATAAATGAGGCCCCTGACCTGTTGAAAAGAGATGGTATTCATCCCTCCTGGGATGGTGCTGCTCTTTCCTCTAGTAATATGGCACATAGTCTTAGAGCTCAAACATGACAATCTGGGGCTCAGGTCAGGAAGCAGACAGACTGGCTAAACCGACCGTCTGCTAGCTGTCTCACGTCACCGAGGTAAGAAAAAATCCCATCACATAGACCCTCTTTCACCTAGCTTTCATCATATAGAGACTGTGTCTGTTCCCCGAATTAGGACATACAAAAAACTTCCAAACCCATCTAAGGGTAAAAATTTAATTGATGTTCAACAAATAAAAAATAGATATAATACAAATGAGCAAATGATAAAGCTTGGGTTGCTGAATATTAGATCCCTTACTTCAAAAGCACTTATTGTTAATGATATGATTACAGACTATAATCTAGATGTGCTGTGTTTGACAGAAACCTGGCTAAAACCAAACGATTACATTACTTTAAATGAGTCCACCCTGCAAGATTACTGTTATAAACATGAACCTCGTCTGAAAGGCAAAGGGGGAGGTGTTGCTGTAATTTATAGTAATATTTTTAGAATTACTAAGAAGTCTAGTTTCAAATATAATTATTTTGAAGTGTTGGTGCTTAATATAGCAATATATAGCGTAAATGATAAATCACGTTTGAGATTTGTGCTGGCTACTGTATACAGGCCACCAGGGCACGATACAGACTTTATCAAAGAATTTGCTGACTTTCTATCAGAGTTAGTTCTGGCTGCAGATAAAGTCATAATTGTTGGTGATTTTTAATATACATGTAGATAACGAGGTAACCCTTTATTTTACAGTCCCCTAATTACTAGGTATTTACCTAGTAAATACATGGTAAGTTATAGTTGGTTATTGGTAATTACCACAGGTAACAAGTATGTAAATGCAGAGAAACTACAAACTAACTACTAAGTATTTACCTGGTAAGCATATGGTAAGTTATAGTATTTTAGTGTGTAATTACTTAAGGTGATTAGTATGCAATTACAGAGAAACTACCAGGGAAAAAAACACCACTGTTAAATATCAACTCAACAAAGTCCTGTGTACTTGTTACCTGTTTAGGTTGGTAATAACTCCGATTTAATTGTGTACTTACTCAGAATGTAGGCAGACTATTTTTAGAAACACCTCCAGTATTACCCATCAATTCAAGTTAGGTTTGTAGTTATCCTAGGGTTATGTTGGTAACAGTCCATGTTTATTTATTACTATCTTGAAATTAAGATGTAGTTTCCAATAAATTACCTTGTCTTACATAGTTGTTGTTGTTCATTGCTACACCCATTTATAGAGGGTTTGTCAAATAATTTACCTTACACTTACCTGGTAACTGACCCGCAGGAACAGTTTTCCCTAATGTCATGGCACATCTTAAATACTGGGTATGTTCTTGCAGATGTTTTTACAATTTACTCAGTAAGTAAAGTGCAACTGTACTGTAAAATGAAGCCTTGTTTATTTCCATGGTATTACCGGAATTGTACCATATAACCGGATCATTCCCCTTTTCCATATAGTCACAATTTTTTTACCTCATATGTCCTGCAACGTTACCAAGGAAAACATGACAATTTACTCAGTAAGTAAAGTGAAACTGTACTGTAAAATGAAGCCTTGTTTATTTCCATGGTATTACCGGAATTGTACCATATCATTCCCTTTTCCATAGTCACATTTTTATTTATTTGTTTTCCTAGTATGTCCTGCAACGTTACCAAGGAAAACATGACAATTTTCTTGGTAAGTAAAGTGTAACTGTACTGTAAAATGAAGCCTTGTTTATTTCCATGGTATTACCAGAATTGTACCATATAACCTGATCATTCCCCTTTTCCATATAGTCACAATTTTTTACCTCGTATGTCCTGCAACGTTACCAAGGAAAACATGACAATTTACTCAGTAAGTAAAGTGAAACTGTACTGTAAAATGAAGCCTTGTTTATTTCCATGGTATTACCAGAATTGTACCATATAACCTGATCATTCCCCTTTTCCATATAGTCACAATTTTTTACCTCGTATGTCCTGCAACGTTACCAAGGAAAACATGACAATTTACTCAGTAAGTAAAGTGAAACTGTACTGTAAAAGGAAGCCTTGCATTTCCATGGAATTACTGGGATCTTACCCTATAATCTGTTATAGCTACGTAACTGTACCTATTACAGATTATAGGGTAAGATCCCAGTAATTCCATGGAAATAAAAAGGCTTCCTTTTACAGTAACGTTCCAGTTTCACTTTACTTACTGAGAATGTTCAACGTGATCTCATGATAAGTGTGTATTTTTACGTAAAGTGTAATTCTACCATACGTACATTTACTTACGTTTTATACACACAGAAACGTATAGTATTTACAGCACTAAAACGTAAAATGTTTGCATTAACAGCACAAAAACATAAATTATTTACGTATGAACAACTCTATACCGACGTATTTGTACGCATTCTTATTTATGCATATTAAAATCGTGGCATTAATGGTTTGACTATTGCATTCAAATGTCTTATCAATTACGTTTTCAGTCGCATTTATGCAGTTTACTCAAGAAATAGACTAATAACATTTCGCTCTGTTCGTGCCTTCTGCTGCAAACTCGTTTCGGAGGATTAGCATACATGCAGTTAAACAAGAATACACTTTAAAACCTTAAAAGTACCTTATTTAACCGTTTAACCATTTTAATAGTTTATTTACAGTGAGACACAAAATGCGTTTTTTCCAATAGAACAATAATACACCAAAACCCAACATAAATTCACAAAAGACATCAATTTTATTATAGCCTACTTGATATAATCCAAATCTTTAGAATCCATACGTTTGCAAGAAAGAGATCCAAATTCAGCCCTTTATCCAGTGAGTGATCTTCATCTCCATTCCACAGGCTTTAACAACAGCGCAGTCTGTAACTGTCAAATCCCGCGGACCCGCGCTCGTGATGATGAATTCAAATTCAAAAATTGCGCCCTCAAGAAGCGTTACGACATGTTTTACGGCAGTGATATCAAACGCTCATTGGCTCTCGCCTGTTCGTCTATGTTCGTCACAGATTGCGACATGTCGTATTTCAGTCGTTAAACTATATTTGAAATGGAGAAGCGCGCGCCTTCACACAGAGCGAAGCCTGATTAACATTTTCATGGATTAATCATTTAAATTCTGCTCTGTAAATGACCTCATTCAAAATTATTATATACTGAAAGAGAGGGCTGTGACTGCAACACATCGTCATGTGAACGACTTTTGGTACCGGTTTTGACATTTTCGCAATAAATAAATTATTGTGATTACACGTATGTTGTTTTTCTTCATAACTGTAGCCTATGTAGTTTTCTATCTTTGAAAATTAAGTGTTAATACTACGTATTAACAATGAGACCAGGCTGGAATGTTTTAGTTAAGTTGCAGAACACACGGTAAAAGTTTGTGATTTGATTTCAAAAATGTTTAATCAGTAGCAAAGGATGTGGTAAGAGTCTGGTAATACCATGGAAATAAACAAGGCTTCCTTTTACAGTACAGTTGCACTTTACTTACTGAGTAAATTGTCATGTTTTCCTTGGTAACGTTGCAGGACATATGAGGTAAAATAAAAATAAAAATGTGACTATGGAAAAGGGAATGATATGGTACAATTCCGGTAATACCATGGAAATAAACAAGGCTTCATTTTACAGTACAGTTTCACTTTACTTACTGAGTAAATTGTCATGTTTTCCTTGGTAACGTTGCAGGACATATGAGGTAAAAAAAATTGTGACTATATGGAAAAGGGGAATGATCAGGTTATATGGTACAATTCCGGTAATACCATGGAAATAAACAAGGCTTCATTTTACAGTACAGTTGCACTTTACTTACTGAGTAAATTGTAAAAACATCTGCAAGAACATACCCAGTATTTAAGATGTGCCATGACATTAGGGAAAACTGTTCCTGCGGGTCAGTTACCAGGTAAGTGTAAGGTAAATTATTTGATAAACCCTCTATAAATGGCTGTAGCAATGAACAACAACTATGTAAGACAAGGTAATTTATTGGAAACTACGTCTTAATTTCAAGATAGTAATAAATAAACATGGACTGTTACCAACATAACCCTAGGATAACTACAAACCTAACTTGAATTGATGAGTAATACTGGAGGTGTTTCTAAAAATTGGCTGCCTACATTCTGAGGAAGTACACAATTAAATCGGAGTTATTACCAACCTAAACAGGTAACAAGTACACAGTACTTTGTTGAGTTGATATTTAACAGTGGTGTTTTTTTCCCTGGTAGTTTCTCTGTAATTGCATACTAATCACCTTAAGTAATTACACACTAAAATACTATAATTTACCATATGCTACCAGGTAAATACCTAGTAATTAGTTTGTAGTTTCTCTGCATTTACATACTTGTTACCTGTGGTAATTACCAATAAACAACTATAACTTACCATGTATTTACTAGGTAAATACCTAGTAATTAGGGGACTGTAAAATAAAGGGTTACCGATAACGGAAAAGATGCATTGGGACTGGCATTTAAAGACATTCTTAACTCTATTGGAGTTAGACAGCACGTGTCAGGACCTACTCATTGTCGTAATCATACCCTAGATCTAATATTATCACACGGAATCAATGTTGATGCCGTTGAAATTCTGCAGCAGAGCGATGACATCTCAGATCATTATCTAGTCTCGTGTAAACTTCATTTAGCCAAGGCTGCAAAGCTGACTCCATGTTACAAATATGTGAGACCTATCACTTCTGCCACTTAAGATTGCTTTATTAATAATTCCTGATCAGTTTCATCATTTCAGCATCCCAGATAGCTTAGAAGAACTAGATATTGCGACAGAAACTTTTAACTCTCTCTTTTTTCCAGCACTTTAGACACAGTTGCTCCGTTGCGCTTAAAGAAGATTAAAGAAAACAGTC
This sequence comes from Leuciscus idus, assembly GCA_021554675.1. Taxonomy (NCBI): domain Eukaryota; kingdom Metazoa; phylum Chordata; class Actinopteri; order Cypriniformes; family Leuciscidae; genus Leuciscus; species Leuciscus idus. The sequence continues at coordinate 19,989 of CM038641.1, read as the reverse complement.
CAACGCCGTGGTACAACGAGCACACTCAGGCCCTTAAGAGAGCAGCCAGAAAAATGGAGCGCAACTGGAAGGAAACAAAACTAGAGGTATTTCGCATGAAATGTATGAAAGGTGGATTTCTCTCTATAGGCGCGTCCACTGGCGAGTCAGCTTTGTCAACTTCATCTTTGCAGAAAACTCTGACTAAGAAAACACTAGTTCATATTAATCAACAATTAAAATGTCTCCTTGCTTACATTTTCTGATACATTCATAATCATTACTTTTGCGGTGCTTTGCGGCAAGATTTATGCGAGCTCTTGAGCGCGGAATAAGCATATATTCCACCCCCAGGATATATTCAAGTAATTAAATTAATATAAATGTGCGATTAGTTGACTAATGGCTTAAATAAATGAATACTAGTCGACTAGAAAAATCTTTAGTCGAGGACAGCCCTATTAATATAGCAATGCTTTATTTGCACCAATTTTTTAAATACCTTTATAAAAGCAAAGACTAAAATATAGCAATTGAATATGAATTATATCTTATAACTGATAAGTATTTAAAATGTGTACCTTGAAATGCAATGCAAGTCGCTTTGGATAAAAGCATCTGCCAAATGCATAAATGTCAATATCAATTCTAGTCAGACGAATTGTTTTTGTCCCCCAGCCTAATGTATGAACCGATGCATGAAAAAGTACATGCACTTGAACTTGATGCGAGCAGCGAGAGGTAGCCAGTGCAGAGAGATGAACAGAGGGGTGACATGGGCCCTCTTGGGCTCGTTGAAGACAAGACAAGCTGCAGCATTCTGAATCATTTGAATCGTAGAAGTAGTTCAAGTAGACCTTGAACTAAATGTGAATTGCTTTGGGTAAAGGTGTTTGCGTAATCCATTAAAAAATGTGCATGTAAAATGGGTTGTAACTGAATATGGCTCTTCAGTTTAAATATGTTAATGTTAATGAGATTTGAGGGTGGAAGAATGGAAATCACTTGTGTTTGAGATCAGTAACCATTTTCATTTTAGTAATAACGCTTTCATCATGTAGGCTTGCAGTTTTAATGAAACCATATAAATGTTTCTGCTCAAAGATTGTCGTTTCAAACACGATACTGATGCTGTTTCATCAGCTTGAGACGGAGCTAAACTTCATCACACAACTGGATGGAGTCGCTGACAGCAGCTCCGACACGGAGGAAGATGATGATGATGAAGATCTGGGGCTCGTTGGAGAGGAAGAGTTTCTGGGAATGATCAATGGCAATGAGGAGGAGGAGTTGGAAGAGGAAGAGGTAATAAAAGCACTTGCAGGACACAGAACACCGAAAGTTTCTGTTACGTTATTGTTGTTTTTCTTTCGTCAGAAATATAAACTGTATGCGGGTCGTTCCAGTTTACAGCGTTGTTTAACACGTGATGTGAATGTGTTGTGACAGTGGCGCTAGAGCTGCAGCTGATATAATGTGCAGTCGAGCACCATACTAACAATCTCTCTTCAAAAGCAGATTGTGGAGACATTTTATTTGTTCATGGTCTAATATCATGATATCGGTGAGAGTTGAACTCTTACAGACACGATACACTATAGACCAGTTACTGAACCTAAGAATGAGCCGTTCTAACTGTCAGAGTTTTCAGAGGGTGAGTGCCGATACGACGCTTGTACGAGGAAACATGCTGATGACTAGTAGCCTGTTATTAAAGGTTCACTATGTAACTTTTTTTCAAAATTAACCAAATTTAAACAGTAAGTGAGGGTATCATAAATCCGTCTTCTAAAGTGTGTTTTTGTCTTGCTCTGATTCACTAAGGTAAGCTTGTTATAAGTGTTTATATTTTAGACCTGTAGGGGTGGTTATACTGTAAGCCACTAGCCAGTGTGTGTCATATCTGTACTTAGAAAAGTAGCTTGTGTATAGTGTGTGAAGAGCACAGGTTAGTTGTTACGAGTGAGAAAGCTTGACCATGGATGGACCACGCAAAACTACAAACCTCCAGGGAATCACTGGTTATAAAAATAAAGAAACTCCGAATTTTTCAGGAAAATTTCTGAGAATTCAAAATAATTATGGAAATAATAATAATTATGGAAATCCATAAATTGCTTTTGAATTGAATAGGGCTGAACAATGAATCGCACTTTACATGTAATCGCACTTAAATCGATTTGGCTTATCGCGATTTTAAAATCGCAAAGGCTGTGATTATATGTTATGCGCAGCTTGTCAGTGACGTACGGCTCTGTAAACGCTGCTCACTCTGAAAGCACTGTGAGTTTCAGTCACTTATAATGTGCATTTGAAAAAACAACACTCGTCAAACATCTTTCCAAAACATGAGAAGCATTTACTAACCCTAACAACAGACAACATTTAATAACATGCATTTACTCCAAACTCACTTCATAAGGACAGCTGAGCTCCTCCTTCTGGGAGATGATGAGCTTCTGACACCGAATAAGGCAGTCGTGTGTTTATTAGTCGTGTTTAATCAAAGCGTTTCAATATTCTGTTTATTCAGCTACAGCAGAGAATGTCTAATAAGGGGAGAACTTCCACTCTCAGTAAACATCCGGCTTCTGAACTGGTTGCAGTTCCACTCTGGCTCCACATGAGGGCGCTCACAGGACGAGTGCAGAATGAATGGAGGTCTATGAGCTATACCCCTCAAAATCCACTTTTCTCAGGATATAATTGTTTGTCTAGTAATTTGAATGTTGTATTCGAAAGGAGATGCAAAGAAATTACACATTGCTGGGTGTTAGATTTTTTAGAGTCACTTATTTGCTTTAAAAAGTCTTTTAAAATGTCAATGACGTCGTACACATCGTACGACCAGAGATACTGCTTTACGGCAATCCTTCAGTCACTTTGGTGCTTTCGCGCTCTGCACTTTCTTTTCTCTCGAGAAATAGGACAACCCTTTGCCCACTATTAGAACAATTTATCATTGCACACCTGCAAGGCATTTTTCTCCTTTTTCAATTTTTATTGATATTTAGCACTATTGAGTGGGACATTGGTTGTTGTTTTTTTTAATGTGGCAATACTATACCATATGTATCCTGTATTTCCCAACACAAGAATAACACAAGAAGTTCTCAAATTCAATTTATTTTCCGTGTAAATTTAACAGTACATACATAACCATAGGCAGATAAAACTGCCAGCAAACAACAAAAAAAGTTGCTGCTTTGAAAAAAAAAAAATTACTTGGCCGGAAAAGTCCGCCTTAACATTCTGGTCCCGCTTCGGATGCCACGATGCCATCAAGCGGTATCTCTGGTCGTAATCAGTCCTTCACTGACCAATCAGCGTTCATTAGCAGAATGCTAGCGTGTTATTGGCAACAACAACTCAACCTGTAAGAAATCGAAAGGATGTAAGTACTCATTCATTCAACTTTCGATCTATAACCCATGTTGAACTTGCCAAACCTACAATCAAATCTGAGATTTCTCAACGGCAATCGGGTGGAAGAGAGAAATTTAGCCGTCTAGCGCCATAGACTCCCATTCATTTTGCACTCATGGGCGATCGCCCCCAGTGGAACTCTGGTGGAACTACAACCAAAATTCGGTACAATAGGACTTAATAGGGAGTGGCCAGGCTCTCCGTAGACGGGCTCTGGCTACAGCAATAGGGATTTCCTGGAATGATGCGCATTATTGTACTTCTGCGGTGGGGCATATTTATCGTGTTTGCATGAGAGCGCCCTCTGGCGTTCAGATGGGGCAGTATTTACTACCAATCAGCTGCACTCCACTGACAAGCTGCGCATAAGATAATAGCAGCCTTTGCCAAATCGCGTGCAGTTTTATTGCGATTAATCGTGCAGCCCTAGAATTGAAAGCCTATGAATGATGAATAAAGTCAGGTCTCAGTATAAGAGAGCGAGCAGGAAGATTTTCACACACGCTGATTCTGTCAATCTTGTGCTCATGAAAGTCTGATCCAGTTTAAAGGAGAAGAAATGAACACTTCTGTTTTCTTCTCATGCGTTCTCTCAGGATCCGCTGAACTCTGGAGATGACGTGAGTGATCAAGATATCCCAGAGATCTTTGACACAGAGAATGTCATCGTTTGCCAGTATGACAAGGTAAAAACAACAGAGAAACTATTTAGGGGTGATTTTATTGAATGAGGTGAAGAGCTGAAAATCAGCCTTTGCAAATCATACACTGGATAAAGATGATAGCTATGAAATAAAACCGTACCGTTTTGTACAGGAAAAATAAGCTGGCGTCTTTCGAATGATTCTTTACTGTTATGGGTTCATAGATTGGGTTGCCCACAAGAAAAAACCTGTAGAATTATGAGTGTTAAATATATCTGAATGTACACTAGACTCTTTATAATATTGCAAATAGTGCTTCACTGAAACAAGTTTTTATTTACCGATCTGATTCTGATGCTGAATTCTGCACATCGGCCAGTATATATAAATGTATAAGTTTTTATTTAACTACATTTAAGTTCTGTTTCTGCAAAACCAAAGCGAGCTCATGTGATTTTATGTGATGTGATTAAAAGTTAAACTGCAAGTTAATTATATTAATAGACCATTTCTAGACACCGCGTTGTCAGTTTTGAGTGTTTTGCTAACGGAAATAGTTCCAAAAAGAGCAGAACAGTTGAACGACATGTACAGAGTTTCATGTGTCGTTATTAAATGATTCAATGTTTTTCAACAAACCGGGAGACTCAAACCGAATCATCCGGTTTGAACGAATCGGTTTAATGAATGATTCTGTGGTTCACTTAATTCAGTTTCATATAGCCTAATTGTATTGCTTAATTTTTCCAACATTTCTGTATAAAAAAATTTAATCTCATAAAATGTTTATTAAATAATTCCAGTGTAAATGTATTTTGTTAATTAGTAAGATCGATTTAGTTAATTCTGATTTCATTGGATTGGTAACAGCCCTATAGTGGATATTGAAATCAAAACTAACTTTATCTGGACAATAACTTTATTCTAGATCTGCTGTAAAGCCAAACAATCTCTGTTACTGTAATCTCCTATTATCTCTGTAAAGCTGCTTTGAAACAATCTATATTGTTAAAAGCGCTATATAAAGGAACTTGACTTGACTATTGTTAATTAATGTAATTAGAATATATACACACACTACGGGTGTGACGAGACATGAGATCGGGTTCACGAGAACGAGACGATGAGATTTTTGCACAGTATTTTTTAAAAATCCTCAATGACAAAATTCATGACTGGAAAAATAGTCTGCAGGTGCATTTTGAAATTTGAATGAGCTTCTGTTACTTTCACTGTTCAATCTATGCTCTATCATATTTGATCTTTCATGTAATATCACAGCACATATTTAGAGCTAGTTCAGCAGAGCTCAGTGCTGAGGATTGGGTCAGTGGTTTAAATGTTTAAACACCAGTGAAATATCACAATTCTCTATTACAATTTTGATACTACAGCAAAAATACTATTAAATGTAAATTTAAAACATTATTAAAGACAAGTAAACAGTCAGTAATAAAATAAGAACTTATAATCAAATTACTGCGTGCGTGTGCGCGTGCGTGTGTAGGGCGTTCTGGCGTCGCATCATCCAGGTGGAGCTGCACATTGGTGGTGGTTGAGGAGATTCCCCCTTTCACGTAAAGCGCTTGAGTACCCAGAAAAGGCGTTATATACATTTAGTATATACACATATACAAAACAATAACCCATTAAAAAAAACGCTAATAAAGAATATATAAAATATTGCACTCAAATACTGCATTCAAGCAATACAACACCTGTATGTATGCACATGGAAAATCTCACAGAAACAAATAAACCTCCAGACACATTGTGCAGCTATTTTTTCCATGTGTACTTTTTTTTTATTTCTTGCAGCAGCGAGTAGTTGTTTGTCCTGTAGAGCTGCACTGTAGAACTCTGTACAAGACATCTCATAATTCAGAGTGATGATCAGCTCACTTTTTATTAGTCCAACTGAACATTTGTTTCGTACATCTGACCATTTATTTTTCATTGCCGAGAACACCCTCTCCACATACCCAGTGGAAGATGCTGAGGACAAAGGACACCACAAGCAAGGATATTTGGGAGATCAGCTGCCTGTAGAACTGCCATCCACTTCTCTGCTGTTCCCTTGGACACCCAGTCATCATGCTCTGTGAGATGCTTTAGAATGTTGTTGGCAGTAACACACTCATCATAAAGCATATCCATGGAGATGTTTTGCCTGCTAACCAGGTGAAGCTGCTCAATGATCTTCTCCATGCCATCATAAGAGATCCTCCCAGATGTCAGAGAGAGGGGCTGTAGATGGAAAAGCCAGTTGTCATCTGAAAAATTGAACCATTTTTGTATGTACATAATGGCAGTATTTAAGAAGGCTGTAAACTCCTGTCTGGCAACATCAGCATCAGATGGAGAAAGACGCTGAAGCTTTTGTTTAGTTAGGTAGCCATAGAACCCATCATCTCTTCTCTGAGATAGTTTTGTCAGAAAAGAGTGCATGATGGCATAGAGGTCAGCTGATGTGGTGTCATTCCTCTACAGCTTTTTGACCACTTCTTCAAAGAGGGTCAGGATGTTACAAAAGAGGAGATGCACCTCCACAAGATCAGGCTTGTTAATTTCAGCAATGTTTGCAGGTGCCTTGGACAGTCAACACCCATGCTAATGAAACAGGACTTGAGAGCAGTCCAGTTCTGGAGCAGGCGACTGATTGCAGGGTTGAGTGACAGCCATCTGGTCACCACATGGCGCATGACTTCATGGAACTCGACATCACAAAAGGCACAAAACTCCTTCAGGGACTCTCTCCTTTTTGCAGAGATGGAAAAGAAACTGTAGACCTTCAGAACTACATTTTCTATGTCGACTGAGAGCTGATTCAGGGTATACTTTATGGTATTATGGACAATATGCGCATGGCAGTTGCCTCTGAGGAGATCACTGTTGGAACTTTTTAATTTTGAGTATACTGAATTGTGGATTCCATAATTGACATTTGTATTGTCTGCACTGAATGCAGACACATGATCCAAAGTCAGGCCCAGGTTTCCAAGAGAGCTCAGAATTGTAGTGACTATTCCCTCAGCAGATTCATCTGGATTTTCAACTAAATCTATCAACTTGTTCATGACCCCGCTCTCTGCAGTGAAAAACTGTACAGCCAAGGGAAACATCTTGCGATTGCCCTTGTTAGAAGCATCAGTTTTAATAGAGAATGGACGTGGATTCTCAGCACGTTTTAATTTGTTGATCACCTCCTGTACTGCATTTGGGTGACTTCTGTGACTAGTGCCTCTGCTTTTGTTCTCCCACAGGACATCTTCTTGACAATATTAGAATCGCTCAGTGTTCGGTGACAGAGCTTAGGCCCACAGTCAGAACTGTTGTAGCTCAAATTGTGGTTCACTGTATAATATACATGTGCTAGCTCAGCAGCAGTGACCTAAAGGAAGAGATATACAATTTCACTATTTGTAAGCCTATGCTTTGTGAGTAGGCTTAGTTATATGAACTATTTGGTGGTTGGACTTGAATGTCTGTAAAAGTCTATCTCTCTCTCTCTCTCTCTCTCTCTGTGTGTGTGTGTGTGTGTGTGTGGTTTATACATAGGCCTATTTTAGGTTAGGCCTACCTAAGTATTAGCCTAAGCCATACAGAAAAAAAATAGATAGCCTATATTGAAATATAGCCTTTTAAAGTGTCAAAAACAAATTTCAAGTGTCATTTGAATAAACTTTGCTAATCGTCGAACCCCCTTCAAAGACCCCACCCTTTTTTAAACCTTGAGCTATCTAAATCCATAATTATTTCCCTCCTCCAGATACCTTAAGAAACCCTTCAAAAATGATTGACACATTATGAGGGAGCGGGAGACAGGAACACAACAAGGGGGAACACTGGGGAGATGTATATGGAATGTCATGTTAGGCTAAACCTGTACTATCTCTTTTAATATAATCACTTTCTTATCAACTATATTTGAGTTTTAAAAATCCACATGATTACATAGCCTACCATATCAGCCTCTGGAGACGTCTGACGGACAAGGAACCTTGACATCGCTCCCTCCTGTGACCGCAGCCTCTCGCTCCTCTTGTGATTATCTCCTGATGCGAGCTGCTTAATATCACACACTCCGCCGTGACAAACAGAAAAAACGCGACGGTATATGGTACAATTGGCCTTGTATTCATTGTCCCTCACGCATTCCAGCCACGGTTAGTCATTTTCCCATTCAATTCTATATTTTTGTGCTCTTTTCTTTTTCGCCGGCTGCTCGGAGGTAGTCATTTTTACATTTCCCGCTGTTGTCACTTGTCGTCATCGATGCTACGATACGTGACTCACAATGACTGAAACTACCAATTAAAAGGGCATTCTCTGATGATGTTCCAAGATGTTAAAAACGCTACGCTGATCATAGACAAACAGGGGGAGAAATTAGTACTTATATTAGAGGCTATGTGTCTGTCATGGATTTGCACTGAATTGATTCTCAAAAATACGGAACAAAGTGCGTTCCGTATCAGTTCAATACGGAACAAGACTTTTGTGTCAAATACGGGACGATTCCGTATTATACGGAACGGTTGGCAAGCCTATGGACAAGGGAAGTTTATATGGACAAACCCTCGACCCGGAGCGAGTCTGCTTCATATGTACACTTCAGGCAGCTCCATATACCACAATGCAACGCGGTTGTGGCATCACTGTTTAATTGACTACCACCACAAACAACTCTATGATATGAATTTTATTTATTTTTTACATTAAAAACAACCCAAACATACATATACATACATACATGGGTCAATGACGTGGCGTGTCAATTCTGGTGTCCCAAGCATATTCATAATATAAAAATGTATACATTTTTAAATGCACTTCATTAAGTGACTCAACTTCCCCCTCTTTAATTACTCATGTGAGAATTCATTATAAATAATTAATCTTTAAGGAACTATTGAGCTCAAAAGTCTCAAAATGTCATTCCGGGTAACTGTCCCGGCTTAAAATCTGAATACAAAAATGCAACAAAAATTTTTGAAATATATATAAAAGTATTTAAAATCTACTTGGGCATAATTGTATTGATGTTTTCAATGATTCCTACAAATATAGTGATAATACTAAGCTTATTTACATTTTTATGACAGAACGACTTTTGTCCCCAAATTGTGATTTCTCTAATGTCAGTCCTGGATAATAGACATCAATGACCATTTTGGACCATAATGCATTTTGGTATGTCATATGACATAATATTGTATCAAAAAGAAGACCCTGAAGGAGCACTAGAACATGTGCAAAGGTCAGGAAGCGTCTCTTAAAATGTCGATATTTTGATATTTCGGTCACTGGTGCACTTTGTAGCAATATCATGTGACCTTTTGGATAACACTAATAAAACATTTATAATGATTTTATATAAAAAAACGATCTATTTGATCTAAAAGGTTACCTTAAGTGATGATAGCTAAGTTGTAGTTTTCCATAGGTGGTTAAGTTAGTGCCTGATTATAAAGAAAAAATATTGGTTTTTGTCATTCCTGGATAATCATTCTTGTATAACAAAAAACCTCTGTTAGCCAGGACATGTCATCTGTTATCCAGAATGACATATGCACAACAATCTAGTTTTTAATTGACATTTGTAAACTTTTAGGCAAAGTTATTTGTTATAGTATTAACATTAACATTATTTACATAATTGTATGTTTTTTTGCCATATTTTAGCTGTCATTCATCTTGATTTCATATGATTCAATGAGTCACATGGGTCATTATCAATGAATTTAACTTTTTTAAATCATTAAAAACTTGTCAATGTCTCTTACTTTGTTTCAAGTTTGAGTGTTGGAAAGGAAAAAAATGATACTGAGGATGGTTTTTATGGTAATCCTGAAAAATATTGCAGAATGTCCTTCTGTCTAACAGTATGTCATTCCGGCTAACAATGACACAGGCCATTCATTTAACCCATATTTGTGTGTTAGATTACACAATTCTGTTTTTTGTTGAGTTAATGATAAAACAAGTCTTATTTACTTTATTGGAAAACATTTTTAAACATTTTCCAGCTTTTTTTAAAATTTGGTTCTGAATTTTGAGTTATCAGCAGCCATAACTGAGCCCATGTCTATATGAAATCCCAAATTTATTATATTAATTGTGATTAAAATGTAGTTTTACGAGCACTAGTTGTTTGTTGAGCTCCAATTATGGATATCAGTACATTTGTATATGCCAACAATGGTAGAAATGTAATTAATTTAAAAATTCATTACGTTACCCAGGAATGACATTTTCATAGGGAAAAAGATCTGATTCACCAAAAAAAGTGGTTAATTACATTCTTGAAATGTGTACATGTCATTGCATTACATACACAACACTCTAATAAGTATAGAAAGTCCTAAAATTAGAATTTTTTTGGCAGTTTTATTTTTTTTCACATCTTAATCCTTATCCGTCATTCACCCACATACATACATACATACATACATACATACATACATACATACACGCACACACACACACACACACATATATATATATATATATATATATATATATATATATGTATATATATATTAATAATAATAATAATACATAGGTCTTATATAGCGCTTTTCAAGGAACTCAAAGACGCTTTACAAATGAAACAAACAAACAAAGATGAGAGTGCTATTTATAGATTGTAGGCGAGCTGAAACGGGTGAGTTTTGAGCAGTTTTTTGTAGGTGGTCAGTGAGTCTGAATTTCTGATGTGGATGGGGAGTGAGGTTCCAAAGGGTGGGGGCAGCGATGGCGAAGGCTCGGTCCCCCAAAGTTCGGTGTGTTGATTTGGTGATGGGTTTGAGAAGGTTTAAGTCGGCAGAGCGGAGGCGTCGGGAGGGGCAGTGGTGCTGTAAGAGGTCTGTGAGATATGGAGGGGCCAAGTTATTGAGGGCTTTGTAGGTGATGAGCAGAACTTTGTAATGGATGCGCTGTTGTACAGGGAGCCAGTGAAGCTGTTGGAGGACGGGGGTGATGTGGTCTCTGGATCGGGTGTGGGTGAGGAGGCGGGCAGCAGAGTTTTGAATGTATTGCAGTTTTTGTAAAACAGAGGAAGGAAGACCATATAGGAGGCTATTGCAGTAATCGAGTCTTGATGTAATGAATGCATGGATGAGAGTTTCAGCAGCAGATGTGGAGAGGGTGGGGCGTAGGCGAGCAATGTTACGTAGATGGAAAAAGGCAGTTTTGGTGATATGACGGATATGGGGCTTAAATGTGAGTGTGGGGTCAAAAATGAAACCAAGATTTCAGATCTGGGAGAGGTGGTAACTGGATGGCCATCGACGGAGAGAGTGAAGTCTTGAGAGGAGTGATTTGGGACCAATGACGATGATTTCCGATTTATTGCAGTTGAGTTTGAGGAAGTTAGCGTTCATCCAGGATTTTATATCAGAGAGGCGGTTTGTGATGGTTAATACTTTGGCAGGAGTGATGGATCTGGTGCTGAGGTATAGTTGTGTGTCGTCTGCGTAACTGAGGAATTTTAGTCCGTGATTATGAATAAGTCCAAGGGGAAGCATATACAGGATAAACAGAAGGGGACCTAGCACCGAGCCTTGAGGGACTCCGGGACTGACAGGTATGGTGTGAGACGTACAGTTGTTGATGGATATGAGTTGAGATCTGTTGGTGAGGTAAGAGGTGAACCATGAGAGAGCTGAGCCAGAGATGCCAAGATGTTGTAGTCGTTGTAGAAGGATGGAGTGGTCAATGGTGTCGAAGGCGGCAGAGAGGTCAAGTAGGAGGAGAATGGAGAGGGAACCAGAGTCAGAGGCGAGCAGGAGGTCATTTGTTACTTTGAGTAGTGCAGTTTCAGTAGAGTGATGAGTGCGGAATCCAGACTGAAAGGTTTCGTAGAGCTGATTGGTGAGGAGGTGATGTTTTAGTTGAGAGGCGACCGAGCGTTCCATGATTTTAGACAGGAAAGGTAGGTTGGAGATGGGGCGGAAGTTGTTGGGGTTGTCAGGATCCAGGCCAGGTTTTTTAAGTATTGGTGTGATGGTGGCAACTTTGAGGGAAGAGGGAACTGTTCCAGAGGTGAGAGAGGAGTTGATGATGACCATGATGAGTGGGCTGAGGCAGGGAAGGCAGTGCTTGACCAGTGCAGATGGAATGGGGTCCAGTGGGCAGGTTGTGAGGTGGATTTTGTTGAAATGGTTAGTGAGATCGGTTTCTGTAATGACTGATAGGGAGGGGAGAGTGATGTGAAATGGAAGGGATGAAACAGGTTGAGGGTCTGTGCTGGGAGAGATGTTCACAGAAAGTTCTTCGTGAATGCTGTCAATTTTGTATTTAAAGAAATATTGCATTTGTCCATGGTGAATAAGTGAGTGATTATTGTCAATGGGTTTGAGTAGTTTATTAACTGTGGCAAACAGGGTCCGGGGGTTGGTAGATCCAGAGTGAATGATACCAGAATAAAAAGCTGTGCGGGCTGATGTGAGTGCTGATCTATAATGGTGGCTGTGATCCTTGTAGGCTTGTAGGTGTACAGTGAGTCCAGTTTTCTTATGTAGGCGTTCCAGTTGTCAGCGTTCTTTTTTGAGTTTGTGCAGTTCAGGGGTGAACCAGGGAGCAGAGCGGGAGAATGTAACTGTTGCAGTTTTAACTGGTGCGAGAGTATTGAGGCTGGATGTGAGTGTGCAATTGTAGCGAACTACTAGGTCGGCGGTGGTTGAGTTTTCAGGGATGCTGGGTATGGAAATTGTGTTTGCGGTATGGAAGGAAAGGGAGGTGAGACAGAGGGACTTTAGATTTCGGTAAGATATGGTGCGTGTCTACTTGAAATGAGGGCTGGGGAGGTTGATGTGAAATGTTATGGTGAGATGATCAGATATGGCCAGGTCTGTGTGTGAGAGAGTGTCAATATTAAGTCCAGTAGAGCAGACCAAGTCCAAAGTGTGTCCACGGGTGTGGGTAGGGAAATTGACATGTTGTATGAAATTAAAACTGTGTATAATGTCCAAGAAATCCGTGGTGGGTTTGGAGGTGGAAGAGTCGATGTGGATATTGAAGTCACCTACGAGTAATATGGTTGATGAAGTTGTGCAGAGTTGAGTTATAAATTCTGAGAAATCTGACAGAAAGGAAGGATTGGGTTTGGGAGGGCGATAAATTGTTGAAATAGTCAGAGGAGTGGGGCCTAAGAGTTTAAATGAGAGGTGTTCAAAAGAGGGAACAGATGGGATGGGGAGAGGGCGAAGCTTGAGAGTTTGTCTGTAGATGGCAGCAATACCACCGCCCTTGCCTTGAGGACGAGGTTGGTCCATGTATGAGAATCCAGTGGGGGTGGCTTGGTTGAGGGAGAAAAAGTCATGGGGTATTTGCCAGGTTTCAGTTAAACAGATTAAATCTAATTGTGAGTCCAGGATGAATTCGTTGAGAATGGTGCTTTTATTGTTAGGGACCGTTCGGTATTTATGGAAGGGGCCACCGGAGGAAAATAGGGGAGGGTCATGTCTTTTTATTCTTTGTTGAGGGGAGTGTCATTCAACTTTTTTTAGTCTAGGGGGAGGGTCACCCAACTTTTATATACATGAAAACAGCAACATTTCAAAGTGGCTTGTTTGGTGATATTTTTTTCCATTTAGCTCCATGTTGATCTCGCGTTATCAGCCCCCCTTCGATATCAGATGGGTCTGACCCAACAAAAATCCAGTTTGGCGCTGTTTGACAGTGCGCGCGCACTTCAGTTCGCGCTTAGAAAAAATGCATCATGTCAGAACAGAATGCCAATGAAATGTTTACCCGGCAAAGCTTTAAAGCACGAGCAAATGAACTTTTGTGATTGCGAATAAGTGCACAGTGTCCTGTCCTGTGAGTGTAACTCTACCACTGCATTAACATGTGATGTGAACGTCGAGTTTTACAGTATTGCGACTGAGGCGCCAGAACTGCTGCTGATAGAATGTGCGCAGTAGCACGATACTACCATATTTTAGTTCCATTCTTATTTTGTTTCCACGATGTGTAAGATGTAGGGCTACCACATCTTTAAATTACTATTAGTATTATTTAAGTTAACATAATAAAATACGTAGACCTACACGACAAAAACTAGTTGAGGATAAATTCGTTAAAATTGGGCGATTCCAGTGTTATAGACGTAACATTTGCAGTCAAAACTTGAAATATAAATTCTCAGAAAATGCATTTAATACCAATATTTTGGAGTCAAGACATTAGAAAAATATCAGTCTACACATTACATTTTATATTTAATATGAGGAAAATACACATGTGACGTGACGTGACACAAAAAAATCTTTAACTTTTAGGTGGCAAAATATGTTTTAGTAATTCTTCTATAAATTACACTGTGCAAACCAAAAGATATATACCCACCGGATGAATAAAGATCGGCCTCCACAGAACATAAAATATTATTTTTATTTTATTTTTCGTGTTCGCATTTATGTGAAAAAAACAAAACAAAACCATGTTACGGGCGTGACAGTTCTCCATTACGGACATGACTGCTCTGAAAGCGACTTTAAAAATTTCACAGAGACCTCAAACAGAAAGCACAAAGCCTTTCTTTAAAGTGAATTTCGTTTTTTTATTAATTGTATCTTAATTTTAATCAATGTTTCATCTGGATTTAATAAATAAGAAGTAAATATAGTAGAAAATAGATAATCACGGAGGCGCGGGCGAGTGAACTGGACTCTTGTCTCATAAATGAACCGAAACTCAGCGTAAGGTATGCTACTTGCCTCACCGACCTGAGAAATATATAGAAAGCTTGAAATGTCTACTTTTAAACAGAACAATTCAAAACTAAGGAAAACAGACTGCTTTCTGCTTATGAAATGTGCATTTCTCTCTGGCGCGTTCTGAGAAGATCTCGACGCATCGTCAACTTCATCTTTGCAGTCGACACAGAAAACACTTGTTTATTAATAAACAATTAAAATGTTTCCTTGCTATATTTGACATATTAATAATCATTACTTTTGCTGGGTCTTTGTGACAGCTTTTAGATGCTTTATTGGCAGCCCCACCGACATGTTGAACGAGTCACAAACATCAGCACCGAAAACATGATTTTTTTCAAATCTAAAATCAAAATTCGTGATACGAACCGAATCGTAGGTTTGGTCTATCGTTACAGCCCTAGTAAGATGAGAAAGCAAGAGTTTATGGTTTAAAAAAAAAACAAAAAAAAAAACAATGGCTATCTGAACATCTTTGCCAAGCGCAAACTAGTACAGAAGTAGGCTAATCAATAAATTATCGGGGAGGGTCATGCCTTTTTTCACAAACATTTTGGAGGGTCATAGAAAAATGTATTGCTGGCGAAGGGAGGGTCATGTCTTTTTTGACAACAGATCTCAAAACTCCTCCGGTGGCCCCTTAAATAAAAAACGAACAGTCCCTTAAGGGATCTTGTGTTCAATAGTCCAAGTTTGAGAGACTCTTGTTTTGAAGGGGATGAAGCGGAAATGGGAACTGACCGGAGGTTAAAATGGTTCACGTGACGTTGGCTCTGATGACGACGTGCGTTGCTGTTGAGATGCCGAGACACTGTGTGTGTATATGTATATGTATATGTATATGTATATGTGTATATATAGAGAGAGAGAGATAGAGATAGAGATAAACTCCATAGAAGTGATCAAAGGCTTCGGACGTTCCAGTTCAGCCAGTAGTGGACACTCGTGCAACGTAAGCAATGACGTTCATACGAGTGAACGAGACTGAGGGAATGAGACTCAGGGAACGAGACTAGGGCTGCATTCCAGTCCAAAATTGTCATGCCCTTCACTTGCTAACTTCCCTCCGTCTCGTTCACTTGGATGTACGTCATAGCTTACGTTGCACGAGTGCCCACTAGTGGCGGAAACTGCAATGGGCTGAATTGGAATGTCCTAAGCCCTTGATCACTTGGAATCAGCTGTGGAGTTAATTTATTATTTAAAAAAAAAATCTAATGCAGCATCCAAATGTATATAGGTGTGTTTGGGTTGTTTTTAATTAAAAAAATTATAATTAATATATCATAGTTGTTTGTTGTGGTGGTGATTAGACGAGATCTGTGGTGACATCACAATTGTACTGCATTGTGGGACATGTAGGTGCCTGAAGTGTACATATGAAGTAGACTCGCTCCCTCGGTCAATATCGAGGGAGCGAGGGCCTGTCCATATATACTTCCCTCGTCCACTTCAAAATGGCGGCAGAGATTCCTGCCAAGGGGAAGTGCTTAGAGAAGTTCGCAAGTGCGTGTCTAAAAGTGGACTGGAACGCAGCCTGAGGGGGAGAGACTGAGGAAACGAGACTGAGGGGAGCGAGACTGAAGGGAACGAGACTGAAGGGAACGAGACTGAGTGGGCGAGGCTGAGGGAACGAGGCTGAGGGGGCGAGGCTGAGGGGGCGAGGCTGAGGGGGCGAGACTGAGGGAGAGAGACTGAGGGGGCGAGACTGAAGGGAACGAGACTGAGGGGGCGAGGCTGAGGGAGCGAGACTGAGGGGGCGAGAGTGAGGGGACGAGACTGAAGGGAACGAGACTGAGGGAGCGAGACTGAAGGGAACGAGACTGAGGGGGCGAGGCTGAGGGGGGCGAGACTGAGGGGGGCGAGACTGAGGGGGGGCGAGACTGAGGGGACGAGACTGAGGGGACGAGACTGAGGGGACGAGACTGAGGGGACGAGACTGAGGGGGCGAGACTGAGGGAGCGAGACTGAGGGAGCGAGACTGAGGGAACGGAATACGGTGTTTGGGGCACACGCTTCGGATGTTTGCGTTCATGATTCCTCTGGACCTGCAAACATTCTGCTACAATGTAGGAAACCACATGTTACATAAATCCAGTTCATGTTTTACTTGCATATATGATTTTGTTTTAATCCAATAAATATAAATCATCATCTAGTGCTGCTCGCTTTTCATAAGGAACAGATGTTCTGTGTGTCCCAGCTCTTTAGCTCTTTCACCACTGTTAAGGGTTCATTCTGTGGCATGTGTCACTTTTTGTGATCATCCTGAGATTCTGATTGGTGCTTCATCAGTTTGACTACTTAGTGTGGCTGTATGTAGAGAACCTGTGTTGGCTGTGTTAGCAGTAGTTATTTATGTCTTTGTGTTTTCTGAATGAGAACATGGTTAAACCTGTGCAGAATAATGGCATTTTTTGAGTTTTGCAGAGAATACTGAGTGACACTCGTTGTGTTGGACAGACAGATGAAGATCTTTCAGTTCAGTTTAACTGCTCATGTAAACAGACCTAATCTACATTCATTTGTATTTTAGTTGGCACAAATCTCCCATACAAAACCATTTTCAAAGAAATAATATTTTAAATGTTTTAAATTGTTTACTTTTTTGTTTGTTTGTTTGTTTTATAGATTCACCGTAGCAAAAACCGCTGGAAGTTTTACCTGAAAGATGGTGTGATGTGTTACGGAGGGAAAGACTATGTGTTCTCCAAGGCTGTAGGAGAGGCGGAGTGGTGATGGAGAGAATTTACTCTCTCACAAGTATTTTCCTTATCTTTCATAGTAATTACAATTTACACGATCTTCAGATTTTCTTTGTACGAGTTTGTAACATTTGATACTGTATTCTGTGATACATAAATTAATGTTGGTGCTTATTGAATTGATCTGACAAGATAAATGTCGAGGTGTAGTTTTCATTAAATATGATTCCCTGTGTTTTGTTATGTTTTTGTTATTTTTGAAATGTGGGCTTTTGTTTTTGTTTGTTTTCTGCCGTCTGCTTCTTTTCTTTTCCCAGGTGAACAACAGTGATGGTCCCGAACACTGTGTGTTGTAAAGATGTTAAAGTCCACATCAGGAAATGTGGTTGATTTATATTGAACTGGGCAGAATTAGATTTAAAAAAAATAATATTGATTTTATTGAATTATACTAATGACTCAACAGAGATTTACTTTCTGCAGTTATTGTAAGTGTTCTAATTATAATATGGCGTAAGTGTCGAAGCTCGTACAGTGTGAAGCTTCATAGATAGTTTTCATCAGTACTCTAACCTTGCATAGCTGTTGCTTTGCTGGTATTGACCATGTATGTTTTCTTTATGAGAATAAAATAAAGCAATTAAACTCAGTTATATGTTTCAGTCTGTGCTTAATTATTTTGTCCTTTTTCATTAAGTGTCTTTCATCTCTTCTTTTCTGTCTCCCACTGAAGCCCCTGGAAAGCATTCATCCTCTATAAGGAGAACAAGGACACCATGGAGGCCCTCAACCTCCTGTCCAAGTTCCTCAGGTGTGTGTGTGAGAGACGAGTCTGCAGCTGGTGAACGCAGATCACACACAGCGCTGGCGTCACACACAGAGTTCAGAGTCACGTTCTCCTACAGACGAGGGCCAGACCCGTCTAACACTCAGGACACACTCCTGTATTCTGCTCTTCTGTGTCTCCTCAGGATCAGCGCTGAGAGATTATCTCAGCTCAACAAATGCCTCATGAACCTGGAGCTGGGAAACTTCAGCTGCAAGAAACATGCATTAAAACTGGGAGAGCTGCAGGGAAAGCACTTCAATAACCCTGACTTCACTAACCCTGACTTCACTAACCCTGACTTCACTCCACGTGGTCCTCAGGTGAGTTTCGACATATGAGTTGCTGTTCTGTGGCATATTCTGTGTTCTGTGTTTTTCAACTAGATAAAGTTAGACCGGTTTAGAGCAACTTCATTCTAAGCTGGCCAAAAAAAGTCATACTCTGATTAGTGTGCATTCATCATGGCAATGTTTCAACAACATTATGCAACATCACAACATTTATCAAGAGTTGCGTAAATGTTTGGCTGAGATCTTGCATTGACAACTGCTCTGTAAAGTCTCCAGCACATTCCAAAGACTTTCAATGGGGTTAAAGGTCACGACTCTGTGGTGAAAATAATTCCTCATGCTCTCTGAATCACTCTTTCACTGTTTGAATCCGATGAATCTTTCCAACAGATGTTAAAGAGTCTGTAAACCTTATACGCCAGGCCACTCATCAAGACGGGCAGCAAACTAAATACTAGGCTTTTTGTCCAATGGATGAATTGATACTTACCTGTATTGAAAACAATTCATGTCACCGTTTCAAAATGGATCCAACCCTCTCAATGTATGATCGGGTATAAAAATTCATCTTTTCAGTAGATGACTGATGTTTGATTAAGTCATTGAGTTTTGATGGCGCTGAAACAAACACATCCTTCAGGGGCCGCACGCCAAAGGCTAAACAGTGCAGCTCGTAGTGTGTGTGTGTGTGTGTGTTTATGAGTCATCATCTTCTCTTTTGGAGTGATTGTATTCTATGTGCTGAGTGTTGAATGTATTCTAAAAATAAACTTGCTCTGTCAATCAGCATCTTTTCAGGATAGATAATTTACTGGTTTATTATTTATTACAACACTTACATCGTGTCGGGAGCTGACTAGCAAAATACTAAAGAAAAAGTCAAGTCACCTTCATTTATACAGCGCTTTAACAATATAGATTGTTTCAAAGCAGCTTTACAGTGATAATAGGAGATAATTGTTTTGGCTTTACAGCAGATCTAGAATAAAGTTATTGTCCAGCTAAAGTTAATTTTGATTCACTTCCGTCACAATGATCATTAGGGACCGTTCGGTATTTATGGAATGGACCACCAGAGGAAAATAGGGGAGGGTCATGTCTTTTTATTCTTTGTTGAGGGGAGGGTCATCCAACTTTTTTTAGTCTAGGGGGAGGGTCACCCATCTTTTGTATTCATGAAAACATCAAAATTTCAAAGTGGCTTGTTTGGTGCATATTTTTTCCATGTAGCTCCATGTAGCTCTCTCGGTCCTCGGCCCCCCATCGCTATCAGATGCGTCTGACCCAACAAAAATCCAGCTTGCCGCTTTTGGGACAGTGCGTGCACACTTCAGTACGCGCCCAGAAAAAGTGTATCATGTCAGAACAGAACGCCAATGAAATGTTTACCCG
>CM038640.1:35386122-35388729 GCA_021554675.1 Leuciscus idus | reverse complement strand
GCGCCGAGCGGAGAGGAGCGCAGTGCATGTAGGTAACATCATGTCAGAATCACATGTAATAACATACCTAACTTTATCATTATGAATATCTCTCTAACATGGCTGTTAGTACTCACTATCAAGCTAGCATATCGATACTGGTAAAGTTTCAAATATACTGAGTTTGATTCGGTAACGAGCTAGTAACATAAGGCAAAGCTAAAAACAGGTTGCATTGATACACGTTTTCCCATTACCATCAGTTACACTGTGATGAAGGTGAATTTCATGTAAGACTCATAACATAAACGGTGTTTTGCATGTAAGAGCTTCCACGATGATGAGGACTAACATTACACTCCGGTGACAAGTAGCCTACCTTTCTACCCTTACTAGTTCCTGTTTTTGCCTTGTTTGCCTTGGCTGACTGTATATGCAGGTACTGGGAATTTTGACTGCTCTTTCTCTGCCATAATTGTGATTGTGCCTCTCTCCGTGCCTCTCTCCGTGCCTATCTCCGTGCCTATCTCTGTGCCTTCTCTCCGTGCCTCTCTCCGTGCCTCTCTCCGTGCCTCTCTCCGTGCCTCTCTCCGTGCCTCTCTCCGTGCCTATCTCCGTGCTCTCTCCGTGCCTCTCTCCGTGCCTATCTCCGTGCTCTCTCCGTGCCTCTCTCCGTGCCTCTCTCCGTGCCTATCTCTGTGCCTCTTCCCCTCCTCGAGTCAAACGGGCGCGCGCATGTGGGCGGCTCCTGTAGCGGCAGGGGTGGTAGCCATGGTAGCGAGGGAGAGTGACAGTCGTCCAGCCAATCATTTCATTCGTTCCAAATGGACATAAGTAGCTGTGTTTATTGCAGCCCTGAGAGGACTAAAGACACTCGATTTTTTATACTCTCTTTTTCAGAGTATTTACATTTTAATTATGTATTGGTATATAAAGACAGTTAAAACAAATTTGGAAAACGTTTTTTAGAGAAAACCTGCCTACCCTGCCTTTAATATGTGGATCAGTGGACGGATCAGGGTATATAAACCGCCGCCCAATAGAACGAGGAGAATTCATTTTTAATTTGTGGCCACAATAAATATATATTTTGTATGCATGTCATGTGCAGTAATTTCTTGTGTGCATGTGTTATTTGATCATTTTTAATGACGCTGCTCTACGTGCAAACGCTGCATCGCCGCGCCAGATAAAGAAAAGGGAACAGTGTGTGAGAGGTTACTGTGCTTTCACAGTGTGGGCTGCTGTGCTAAGATAATCGATGAACACTGATACTGATACTGATATTGAACTGAACTGGATAAAACTGAAATGAATTGAATTAGTTTCATAATTGATCAACTTTGCAACATTGACTGTTATTGAACTGAATTTGTTTCATAATGGATGAACATTGACACTGTTATTTAACAGAACTGAGTCAAACTGAACTGAATTGGGAAGTCTTACGCGGGACACAGGAGCCAAACTTGTCCGGGAACTCGGAGAGGAGATCGTCATTGACGCGATCCTTGCTCGGCCCGAGGATAATGACTGGACGCGCGTAGTGCACTGCAGGACAGGAAATGACATCACATTGTTATTCACCATATGACTGGTAACATTAATTCTACAATAACACCACAGGACTTCCTGCGGTTTCCCAACAAAATAAAAGCTCTATTGTTTAACATTTAAGGCCAGACATTACAGGCGGACGCAATTTTTCATGCGCCGGTCAATTTTGAGATTTTGGTCTATTTTGTTTCCATAACTTGTTTTCTTTCAGACTAGTGTAAAGAAAACATCCAGAATACTCATTTAAGTGTTAATTTGATCGCAGCTTATCTATTTGTGCATGTAGATTTTCATTTACAATCTCTTTAAAGGCTGAAATCTCCACTTCAGCAGTTTTATTCATATCTACATATTCTGAAGGTGTCAGATTTATAGAACATTTATTCCTAAACACATTGTGAAAATGTATTTGTTTTCTGGCTGTTGACAGTATTTTTTGATTCATGGAGAGATAGAAAGAGAAATCCTCTGTAAAAACCTTTAACTCTAATATGTCAACAAAATCAAACAAGAATTATGAACCAGGCTTTATCCAATGTTCACATTATTGTTCTGGAGATTTAAGAAAAGAAGTGCATGTTTAATCATATAAATTGGCATGTTTAAAAACCTGTAATACAAGTACAATACTAGTCTTTAGTGTCCTTATTAGCGCGCCAGAGACCCCGGGTCCAATCCTGCTGGTTACTAGTGCAATAGTATTAGAACGTTTATCCATCGAACCCTAAGACTCACCTTCAGTCTGAATAACCGTCTCATAGCTCACGATGTAATCGCTACGTCCTGAAACACACACACACACACACACACAAGATGTCAGTGTCACATGAGCCACTATAGCCACAGATGAAAGAGTCAAACACTCACTGACCGCTGACGGCGTCTCTGCCGCGAGCCTTCATACGGGACCATTCCTTCCTCTCCACCCTACAGGAACACACACACACACACACACACACACACACACACACACACACACACACCTGATCAGCCGCTGTGTGTGATGTTCAGAGTTAGGGTCCTTTTCTAAAAATATACATTAAGGTTTTTACAATGTCCCATTAGTTGAGG
>CM038640.1:35348622-35383622 GCA_021554675.1 Leuciscus idus | reverse complement strand
CTCCCGCTAAGATGAAGGAGATGAAGATCCCCTCGCCATCCTCACCGCCCACGATATTAAAGCCCAGACCGGTGGAGCCCCTGAGAATGACCACACGCCGCGGCTCCCTGATGGACATGAGAACAAGCTTACAGCACACCATATGAACCGTCGTCAACATTTGTTATGACATCTGCTTCAAACATTACAATGCTCATTATAACTTCTGTGAACTCTACAATAAGTAAATCCACTTCACCAGCTGATTACTCTTCAATGCCATAGAAATATTCAGAGCTATACCACAAAAACGGAAGTTCAAACACAAAATTCTAAAGATGGCTGCACACTTGTTTCTCTGGTGCTTAAGAACTATAGAAGCAATAGAAAGTGTCTATGATATGTGCTAATTTGCATATTTGCATAAACATGAGTGTAGTCACCTGGGAATGTCCTCGTCTCCCAGCAAGAGGCCTTTAGGGATGGGCGAGTAATGGCGCGGAGACGAGGGACTGAGGGCTTGTGGGTAATCAGACATGTCCATATGAGGAGCATAGGCTGCAGAAAGACACAGACGTCAGAGCGTGTGTGTGTGTGAGAGAGAGTGTGTGTGTGTGTGTTTATGCACTCACAGCTGGTGATGTCAGGAGGGTTGTAGGCGTCTTGATGATGATGATGATGATGAAGAGTTTTGGCCACTCTCAGATACACAACTTCCCCTGTGTTTTTCAGCGCAGCTACTGCGTCTTCATGCATCACGTCCTCTAGATACATGTTATTCACCTAAACACACACACACACTTCATGACTGTAGATCATTTGATACAACTAACCTGCACCCCTGAACATCCATGACTACCATCGGTTGCCTCTCATACAGTGTTTTTACTGGTACACTGTAGGTGAAACTGAGAGATTGGCCACACTGAACCAGGGTTCCCTATCAGTCAGTCACGTTCGACATTACGTCAGAACTGATTGACGCAGGGGATCTCACTTGATAGCCCAATCACCTTCGAGTGGTAACAAAACAAGCCATTGGACATTGGCGAGTGAGATTTGCATGGCAAGCCACTCCCTGTACATGTACGGGTATATAAGCTTGTGTGTTTGATCACTTCAGCGCTCAGCCAATCCACTTGCGTGTGAGTTGACAAGAAGGGGAAGCAGTTCTGTGTTGGTGAGACGGCGCATTTAGTGGTGTGTGTCGCAAAAGAGAGCAAACTACCACGGTTAAGGGTAACGATCGCACCCCTGGGCACTTCAACTAATAAAAGAGCAGTTTCCTAAAAGAGCAAGCACGGATGATGCTGCTTACCCGTCTTACAGCCACGATCACTGCCTCGCGTGTCTGGGCCGTAAGCTTGCTGAGCCAGCATTCGTCGATGACACATGTTCCCAATGCGAAAACATGACTATCGCGATGTTGAGATTGAGACTCCAACACCTTGAAAAAGTCAAGTCAAGTCAAGTCACCTTCATTAATATAGTGCTTTTAACAATATAGATTGTTTCAAAGCAGCTTTACAGTGACAATAGGAAATTAAAGTAACAGACTTTTTGGCTTTACAGCAGCTCTAGAATAAAGTTATTATCCAGCCAAAGTTATTTTTGATTGATTCACTTCCATTGCAAAGATCATTAGTTATTAAATTAGGGGCCGCTTACACGACGCCGTTGTAACAGAAAACCCTTAACGTGCTCCGGCCGCTCATTAGCACAACAACAGTGCCTGGTGGCATCAATTGCCTGAAGTTGCTAGCAGTACCGCTGGCCCTGTGCCAGTTTTGACCGTTGTTGCAGGGCAAGCATGTGCTGGTCTGGACGGACAACACAGTGACGGTGGCGTACATCAACCGCCAGGGTGGTCTACGTTCATGTCGCTTGTCGCAACTCACCCACCATCTCCTCCTCTAAAGTCAGCAGATACTCAGGTCACTCCATTCCATTTACATATTACGGGTAAGCACAATCGAGTAGCGGATGCACTCTCACAACAGCTCACGCTCCCGGGAGAATAGAGACTTCACCCCCAGGTGGTCCAGTTATGTGGAGACATTCCAGACCTCTGGAACCTCTACGTGTGGTTTGTGGACGGGACGATGCAGACTTAAGTGGTCTACCACCAGCAGTGGTGGACACAATCACTCAAGCCAGAGCCCTAGAGCCACAGTGCTGCTATTGCGGCACATCATGATGCAGTAGATGGTAGGTCTTTGGGAAAGCATGACCTGATCATCAGGTTCCTGAGAGGTGCGAGGAGACTGAATCCTCCTCGGCCACACCTCATCCCCTCTTGGGACTTCTTTGTAGTACTTAAAGCCCCACAGAGAGTGCCCTTTGAGCCACTGCAGTCAGTTGAGCTTAAGATCCTGTCTCTCAAGACAACGCTCTTGACTGTGCACACATGTATCAAGAAGGTGAGGTACCTGCATTTTCGGTCAGAGAAACATGCATGAAATTTGGACCGGCTGACTCTCACGTAATCCTGAGACCCCAGGCTGGATATGTGCCCAAAGTTCCCACCATTCCTTTCCGGCACCAGGTGGTGAACTTGCAAGCACTGCCCTTGGAGGAGGCAGACCCAGCATTCTAATCGCTGTGTCCTGTGCATCTACGTGGACCGCATGCAGAGCTTTAGAAGCTCTTTGTCTCCTTTGGAGGTCAGCAGAAGGGCAAGGTTGTCCCCAAGCAGAGGTTGGCCCACTGGATAGTGGATGCCATCATCTTGGCGTACCAGTCCCAAGACCAGCCATGCCCCATTGGGCTGAGTGTTATCACCTCTGGGGTGTTGCCTCTCAAGCAGAAATCTGCAGAGCTGTGGGCTGGTAAATGTAAACACATTTACATTTACTGGAGAAGCTAAATTACTTTAAAATTGGAAATTGCAAAGTGAGTTTGTACTTAAAACAAGACGAAAAATCTGCCAGTGGAGTCAGAAAAATAACCTTCCCTCTGAATTAAGATTATTTTTCTGACCCCATTGGCAGAATGCATTTTTGTTTTCTGTAGACCATGACATTTATTGTTTGATGTTTTTCAAAGATCTACATTAAAAGTTTGTCTGTTATTGACATGCCCAAACTCACAGCGAGAATCTTGTCCCCGATCTGCAGCCGTCCGTCTTTATGTGCGGCTCCGCCTTCGATGATCTTGGTGACATAGATGCTGTTGTCGCCTGGGACGTGCTGGTTCCCGACGCCGCCCGCGATGCTGAAGCCCAGACCTGCGGCACAGGAGAGCAGCCAATCAGATCAGCTGAAAACATCAGCTTCGCACACCTGCTGCCCCTCACGCACCTTTAGGACCTTTGATGAGTTTCAGCTCAGTGATTTTCTCCGTGGACGGTTTATGACGCAACACGTAGAGTCGGACGATCGGCCCCGCCTCCTTCAGCGCCTCCACCGCAAAACTGTGAGTGACTTCGCGCACATCCACGTCATTCACGAAGAGAATGCTGTCGTTCACCCTGAAAGACACAGTGAATCTCACCTGTCCTGCCAATGCACCTCCACCCCAAAGTTCCATTACAGCGAAAAAAGATTGGTGCAGGAGTTTTACCTCAGCCGGCAGTCCTGTGCTGCAGCTCCTCCTGGAATGATCTTAGTGATGAAGATACTGGGATCATCTCCTATGTGAGGGTTATCAGTCCCACCGGCTATACTGAAGCCCAGACCAGAGTTACCCTAAACACACACACACTGATGTTCATGCAGAAGTGCTCTGATATGATCAAAGAGTTCAAAGTAAGAGACGTCTCAAACCCTCTCCAGTGTGATTTCCTCATATTCAACGTCTCCGTCCATCCCGTTCATCTGAGACAGAGAGAGAGAGAGATATTCAACCATCAGTATCTTTATTCACTGAGCTTCTAATGTCTGTTCTGGGGCCCTATTTTAACGATCTGAAACGCAAGTATCAAACGCAAAACGCAAGTAACTTTATGGGCGGATCTCGGGCGCTGTTGCTATTATACCGGCTGGATAAATTACTCTTGCGCCCGGCGCAAATCTAAAATGGGTTTGTCTGAAGTAGCTTCATTATTCATAGGTGTGGTTTGGGCGTAACCGTGAAATAAACCAATCAGAGCGTCATCTCACATTCCCTTTAAGAGCAGGAGCGCTTGTTCCATGGCGGATTGCTATTATAGCGGCGGATTCGCCAGACGCACGCCAGGAGCGGTTCACAGCCGAGGAGACCGACGTTCTCGTCAGGGCCGTAAAACACAGAGAAGTGACATTGGGGACGGAGAAACACACCCAAATTAGCTTCGGTTAAACAGGCGTATAATAATTTGGGTAAATGTGTAAGCTAGATTTATGCCTATTCTTTCACATCTTCATGGACACAACAATGATTTTCCTCATGTGTTAATATTCTTCCTTGTAATAATGTATGGTTTGCAGCCGAAAACTGCTGCTTCTGTGTAGATGAGAGAAGAAAAGTGTATGTGCATTGTGCACACGCTACACATTGATTATGGTCAAGCATGTGCCCTTAAAATAGCATCTGAATAACATGCGCAACGATTCCGCCACTGACCAGGAAAAACCTAGTCTAAAGTCAGTGGCGGAATTGTTTTCTAAACCTGCAAAATAGCACCAGGGAACGTTTGCGCCGCAACACGCCTCCTCTTTTCGCTGAACCGCCCCCGGGAGCGCAAGTGTATTTCCTAGTTTACCGACGTGCGTCTGTGGAGGGAAAAGTCTGCTGTGCGTCGGGTGCAAAATAGGAATGATACATGCGTCGTGTACAAAGTCAATTGTGTTGGGTGCAAGATAGGGCCCCTGGTGTTATAATCAACACGCTGACACGTGATCTATGATGGACTCAAACAAATCTCAGAAGAGTTTCAGTGATGCTCACAGAAACCATGAGTCCTTCATCACAAATGTTAAACTGAATGTCCATAAGGCTGAAACTGATGAGACGTGTTAAAAAACTGGAGGGGGCGGGGCTTGATCTTATCCATGAGGATTGATTGGATGGTGAAAGTGACTCTATATGAAACATAAGAATGGCTGATGACATCAGATGCCAAGAGAGGAAGCAACTTATTAATTTGTGACCAAAGAATATGAAGATAAAGTAAGTATCTTTTTAGGTAATCAGAACAAGTAATCAGAAAAAGTGACAAGTGACTCTATTGTCTTCTGTAGAGCTGGTTTACAGAAACAATTTATAATGTATAAAGCGCTATAAAAAAAAGAGCTTTCCAAGAATCAGCCTCTCACACACACACACACACACCATCATCAAACCACGTTAAAGACTCACAACCACTCTCCTAAACAACCTGAGAGAGACGAGCAGAGTAATTAACGTCCTGCTTATTTCAGTAACGGAGCTGAAGAACTTTAATTAAAGCAGTTTGATGAGTTCTGCTGTTACAGCGCTAGAGGGACTGCAGCAACAGAGAGATGGACAGGACACAGAGACAGACAGACAGGACAGAGAGACAGACAGGACAGAGAGACAGACAGACAGGACAGAGAGACGGACAGGACAGAGAGACAGACAGGACACAGAGAGAGACAGACAGGACAGAGAGACAGACAGGACAGAGAGACAGACAGACAGACAGGACAGAGAGACAGACAGGACAGAGAGACACACATACAGGACAGAGAGACAGACAGGACAGAGAGACAGACAGACAGGACAGAGAGACAGACAGGACAGAGAGACAGACAGACAGACAGGACAGAGAGACGGACAGGACACAGAGACAGACAGGACACAGAGACAGACAGGACAGAGAGACAGACAGACAGACAGGACAGAGAGACGGACAGGACAGAGAGACAGACAGGACAGAGAGACACACATACAGGACAGGACAACGAGACAGACAGGACAGACAGACAGACAGACAGACAGGACAGAGAGAAACACAGACAGACAAGGACAGAGAGACGACAGGACAGAGAGACAGACAGGACAGAGAGACAGACAGGACAGAGAGACAGACAGACAGGACAGGACAACGAGACAGACAGACAGACAGACAGACAGGACAGAGAGAAACACAGACAGACAAGGACAGAGAGACGACAGGACAGAGAGACAGACAGGACAGAGAGACACACATACAGGACAGGACAACGAGACAGACAGGACAGACAGACAGACAGACAGACAGGACAGAGAGAAACACAGACAGACAAGGACAGAGAGACGACAGGACAGAGAGACAGACAGGACAGACAGGACAGAGAGACGGACAGGACAGAGAGACAGACAAGGACAGAGAGACGACAGGACAGAGAGACAGACAGGACAGAGAGACGGACAGGACAGACAGACAGACAGGACAGACAGACAGACAGGACAGAGAGACAGACAGGACAGAGAGACAGACAGGACAGAGAGACAGACATACAGGACAGGACAGAGAGACAGACAGGACAGACAGACAGACAGACAGGACAGAGAGAAACACAGACAGACAAGGACAGACAGACAGACAGGACAGAGAGACAGACAGGACAGAGAGACGACAGGACAGAGAGACGACAGGACAGAGAGACGGACAGGACAGAGAGACAGACATACAGGACAGAGAGACAGACAGCACAGAGAGAGAGACAGACATACAGGACAGAGAGACGGACAGGACAGAGAGACAGACATACAGGACAGGACAGAGAGACGGACAGGACAGAGAGACAGACAGGACAGAGAGACAGACATACAGGACAGGACAGAGAGACAGACAGGACAGAGAGACAGACAGACAGGACAGAGAGAAACACAGACAGACAGGACAGAGAGACGGACAGGACAGAGAGACGGACAGGACAGAGAGACAGACAGGACAGAGAGACAGACATACAGGACAGGACAGAGAGACAGACAGGACAGAGAGACAGACAGACAGACAGGACAGAGAGAAACACAGACAGACAGGACAGAGAGACGGACAGGACAGAGAGACGGACAGGACAGAGAGACAGACATACAGGACAGGACAGAGAGACAGACAGGACAGAGAGACAGACAGACAGACAGGACAGGACAGAGAGAAACACAGACAGACAGGACAGAGAGACGGACAGGACAGAGAGACAGACAGGACAGGACAGGACAGGACAGGACAGAGGATGGCATGGCAACAAATTATGAGTCCTCTTTGAAAATCCAGATTATTAGGAACTAGCATTACCATGGTAACAGTGCCATCCTCTCATCACAGGCCAAATGTCCATAAGCAAGAGATCACACTCACACACATACACATACACTCACACTCACACACACACACACACACTCATGCATGACATCACAGTGATCACGCATGCAGTTGCCATGACAACATCTTCACAGGATGCATCACACTATCACTCTGGTCACCATGGAGACGATGCAGTCCTCAGCAGAAATTTGGCAACAATCAACAAGACACACAACAAGAACACAGTCTTACCATAAAAATACACCATTTACACCGGTAACCTCATCACAACATGATTTCTGTTAGTAACAGACACTAACATGATGGTAGTACCATGGTATTCCTTGAAGTAACACACGCACACACACAGCTGTCTCACACTCACACAAACACACTCACAGCTGTCTCACTCACAAACACACACACACTCGCAGCTCTCACAATCACAGACACTTATCTCACAGCCACACAATCACAGCTGTCTCTCTCTCTCACACACACACACACACACACACACACACACACACACACACACACACTCACTCACAGCTGTCTCACTCACAAACACACACACACACACACTCGCAGCTCTCACAATCACAGACACTTATCTCACAGCCACACACTCACACACACACACACACACACACACACACACACACACACACACACACACACACACACTCACAGCTGTCTCAAACAAACACACACACACACACACACACTCGCAGCTCTCACAATCACAGACACTTATCTCACAGCCACACACTCACAGCTGTCTCTCTCTCTCACACACACACACACACACACACACACACACACACACACACACACACACACACACACACTTCATATCCGTCTCACACACTCACAGCTGTCTCACACATGCTGCTGTCTTACACACACACACACACACACCTCATATCTGTCTCACACACTCACAGCTGTCTCACACACACACACCTCATATCTGTCTCACACACTCACTGCTGTCTCACACACACACTCACACCTCATATCTGTCTCACACACACACACACACCTCATATCTGTCTCACACACTCACAGCTGTCTCACACACACCTCATATCTGTCTCACACACTCACTGCTGTCTCACACACACACACACACACACACACACACACCTCATATCTGTCTCACATACAGCTGTCTCTCTCACACACACACACACACACACACACACATCTCAAATCTGTCTCACACACTCACTGCTGTCTCTCTCACACACACACACACACTCACTTATCTCACTCACACTTACAGCTGTCTCACACACACTTACAGCTGTCTCACACACACACACACACACACATACACACACTCGCACACTCTCTCACCGTCATGCTCTGTCTGTGTCTCTTGGCTTTGCGCACGTTGCTGATGAATCTTCGGCCCATCTTCTTTGCATACCAAACGGAGACGAACATGACGTCAGAACCGCGGGATTACATCACACACACACACACACACACCGACTCCGAAACAAACCAAATCAATCAGAGTCCTAGAGGGAGATTTCAGAGAGAATCCACCAGCCGCTGACCGTCGCTCAACCACTGACAGATGCTGAGAGATGCTGACAGATGATGATGCTGATGAAGGTGATGGTGAAGATGAGGATGAAGGTGATGATGACAACAGTTCCAGTGTGTCAATGTCGTTTCATCTTCTGCTACATTCCGAATCACGAGAGCAAAATGAGCTGAGAGATACACAGAAATGAGCTACAGACGCGCTCGAGGAGCTTCATCCTGCTGCCGCGAGAGCGACTCACACACACACACACACACACACACACACACTCACAGTGTCTCTCCCGCGCGCGCTCTCTCTCGCTCTCTCTCTCACAGAATTTTCATAGGAAACCATGATGCAGATTAAAGAATAGAATAGAATAGAATAGAATAGAATAGAATAGAATAGAATAGAATAGAATAGAATAGAACAGAACAGAGATGCCGTACCGTAAGTGATTTTTGAGAGACTACGCAAAATCAAGAAAACATTCAATAAAGGGTTACATCACATAACGTGCTCTCTCTCTCTTTCTCTCCCTCACTGGAATAAAAAAAACATGAAGTGGTCCTGTTGCTATGGAGACCAACATACCTTCCATCACTATGGCGATATTTGTGCTGGTGTGAGAGCAGGATAGGGAGATGGAGAACAAGCTGTCTGTCTGTTCACCTGGAGTCACATGACTCTTGTGGAAACATCTGGACTAACATACCTGTGCTGACAGAAATCTGACGAGCAGGTTCTACTGTTAAAGCGTCTGACTATAAGCATGACGTCACACAGCAACTTTAACCGACTAACTACCACCCACTTACAAAGGAACACGATCTGACTGACAGCTAGCGTAACCAGTCAGAGAAAGAACTGACGTTTAGAGGCGGGTCCATCTCAAACCAGACTCAGAAAACTCAGACACATAATGTGATCAAATGCAGTGACTAGTTCTCCCTCTGCAGTGTCTGCAGGAAAGATTGGAGCTGGCGCGTGTTTTGTTCCCAAATGCAGGATATAAGCGACCCAAACTTAGGGCGTGTTCACACCTGAAAGTCCGCACCAAGGTCCGAACCAAAGTTCATGTTTTGATACATTTTATACATTCAGTAAGTTTTGGTTTGGTTTCACATTGCAATTATGCGAGCGCACTAAAAAACTTTACATGGCATACTTGCGTCCTGTCGTCATCATCTATGTGGGCTGCATCTGGACATTGATTGGTTTGTAACACGTCAAGCGTGTTGTCAATTCGGCGGGTAACTTTGACAAGAATGAATGAACAGACGCATATTGTCGCCACTATACTGTTATTATTACACATTACTCATGTTATTATGAGCCGCTGTGGAAAACACTGGATCAAGAGCTGCTCACTTGTAAATGAACACAACAGTGCAGCGCTTCACTCTGAAACGAGCATCAAACTATATATATAGTTATAAACAGTGGCGGCTGGTGCTAAAAAAAATTGGGGGGGCGCAACAAACTGAATTATTAATCCAGGACTGAATGTAGGCTAATTGTTAAATAACAATTTGACAGTGATAATAATGTAGCTATCATTAGCCTAAAGTTGAGCTAAAACTTCAGCCGGTAGGGTTGGGAAATAGCCAATTGCCAAATAAATCAGAATTTTTGGGCTAAATGGCGATGTATGGTATAATCTGAGTATTTAATTATTATTTTTCTATTTGAAAAAAAACAAAAAAACAACTGTATTTAATTTTTTATTTTAATATTTAATATCCTGATCAATATTGTCCTACAAACAATGTTCATATTGAAGGTTATAAAAACAAACATAGTGTAACCTTGCTGTCTATCTGCAATCTATCCAAAAAAGGGGTCAAATCACATTACATTCTAACATTGCAACATTACAATCTAAAAACAAAATAATGCTTTTTAAAGAAGTAGTTAAATTTACTAAACTTAAAATAAAAAAAATAGAAAATAAAAACAAAGCTAATATCATAAAAATACACATGTAGGTTTGAAATTCTCTAGCACATTTATGTTCACCAACAACAACAAATATTCAACAACAAATATTTTAGCTAAATATATTTATAATTTAGTGCTAATGTTTAGTCAGAATAATTGCGCTCCTATTGCACTCCGTCTGTTCGGCGCACATGCACGCAGCGGCGATCGTTCACGGAAAAAAATCTTTGAATGTAAGTCTATGGGAACACTCTGGGCGATTTTCGGCCATAGTGAAATCGCCCAAAAAGAGGCGGTACTCCACAGAACGTGACTTGGCGCTGATTGGACTATATCCAGAGGCAGAACAACAGTGAGTGACTGCTAGTGTAACTCTGTGGTTGAATGAGATTGTGATTGTCCCTTTCACACTTTGGTGGTGCGTCGCCCGATCGCCCTAATGAAGAAACCGCCGCTGGTTATAAATACAGATCATGCAGTGCTGTCAGAAGCTACAGCATCCATGCATGAAATACATGTTCTTTTGAGAAAAAACATACAATGTTTTTTTTCTCAAAAGAACATGTTGGTGGATCTTCTCCTAATTTGAAAGTACACCCTTTTTGAGATATATCCTTTCATGCGAGGTTTAATAAAAGCTGTTTGTGGATGTAAAAGGTCTGCAAAGTTTCAAAGATTAAAGTGCAGATAAATTGATTTTTTTGTCTCCGAAAAGAAAGAAGTGATTCTGAACTGAAACGAGTCGTCAGTAATTCAGTCTCACTTCCTGCTGAGTCTACGTAGGTTTGTTACTCATTTGCATAATGCCCGCCTCTGGTCTTGATTGGCTGAACAGCGTCTCTTTTCTCCGCCCTCAAACACTGTAGTTTATCTGAGACTGGAAGAGTTTGGTTTGTGTTGTTCATGTCGAGAAGACGCTGTTTTCTGCTGACAAAGCAAATCCACTTTGATGAGATTGATACAGTAAAACCCACGCCATCGTTACTGTTCGTATCACTGTGATCAAGAGTTTCAGATCACTGAGATTCAGATATGATAATGAGCGTTTGCTTTCTGACCAATCAGAGCAGAGCAGCTCTCAGAGAGACTGAATCTTTATTGAAGCGTTTCAGACACTGAGAGGAAAGAGCTGATGCTGCAGTGGAGATTATGAGAAAATTAAAGTGTTTTTTTTTTCCTTGGATGCATGAGAACCTGAAACAACTGTGGTTGTTTCACAACTCTAAAACAACATTAGGAACTTTTAAAATAGTATAATGGGGCAGTTTAAAAACTTGTGTGTCACCCTGGAATAGCCTATTTCAACAATGGGCTTAGAATACATAAAAAAATGCAGAAAAGTAGATTGTGACTCACACTGATGTCGACGACTATAGAGTATGGTAAGAGTATGGTAAGAGTATGAGCTTACCAGAGTGGAGGTGGCGTAGTACGGCGCGTGGCCACTGGGGAGCAACACTGGCTGCAACACACACAACAGCAGGACTAGTTACAGGAGAGGACGGGTAGTTACACAACTGAGACTGACGCGACACTGGACTGAAATGTGAGACATCATTCATAGTGTTAGTGTGCTGTTCTATATGAACATTCTGCATTTATTCGATATAAAAGTTGTAGTAAAGTGACCCCTTATATGATGACATCACAAATGTGAGCCCAGCAGCAAGGAAGAGCATGCAGTCATGGCTACTATTGCTCCTTTATTTAAGTTGTTTTGAAGGCACTTTCGGTATGTAGATGTTGCTATATTATCATTCCTATGCATATTTAATTGTTATATCTTATATCCCAGATGTAAATTTAGTTTTCTTTGTTTCGTGAATTGCACAATCTGTTTCTGATATAGTTGATGCTAACTATATGTAATGTAAAAGCCTTTGTTGTGCTTTGTTGTGCTTTGTACATTTAGGATTCTGTATTTTGTATTTTTACAGTTTTACGTTATTCCTTGGGCAGCAGTAAACCTTGGAAACAATCCCTGAGTCTGTTGTCTTTGGGAGGCGTTATCTGACTGCATACTCAAGAAAGGCGTTTGAGATAAAGGGCAGAACAGTAAAACGAAAATCTTCGGTGACCAACTTCTAGTTTCTAACTCCACGGCGGGGAGCAAGCTAGCCCATAAGGTGATCTTCCTCCTACGATGTCTAAGTCAAGCTCCAAGTCTGGATCACAGAGGCAAGCATCTAATGCATCATGTTCGTCACGGCGCTCACGAGGCTCATCGGCCGTAACCACAGCTGCTGCAATGGCTAGAGCAGAGGCTGAAGCGGCTAAAGCGGAAATAGCGTTTGCTAAGAAAGAAAGCAAACTTAAAATACAACAAGCACAGCTTGAGGCATCACTAGAGACTTTAAGGCTGCTAAAAAGAGCTGCAGCCATTCAAGCAAAAGCAGAGGCTTTAGAAACAGCTGCAGAGCAAGAAAGTAGAGGGAATTCGAGTGTAATAGACCTACCTATAGAGGATACAACAGGATAGTGGATAGTGCTATAGATTCACAAATGCCAGTGCTGGATGGGCCGTTTTATGATAACGGAGGCATAAACGTTTCAGAAGTGCAACAACCACAGACTACTGAATCCTACTTGCAGCAGGAGGGCCAGTGTGGTTTTTATGCCATACCACCCAAATCTCAGCCTGTCGATGCAGAGTGTGTGCAGTACCCTACCATTTCGCAATCCAAGGATGTACAGTTTACACGCCCGGCTCAGCATGAAGCGTACTTCGGGTCACCTCAAGATGTGCATCATCCATGATCTGCACCATTTCCAGGCAGTGAGGAAAGGAGCGGAGACAGAAGCGTGCCACTCGTCTATTATCAGACTCAGTCAGCTACACCTTTACAAGCAGGACAGTATCAAGGTAATCTGTATGCAAATAATCAAATGTCTGATGTCGTCAAGTTTATCGCAAGACGTGAATTAGTGTCTACCGGCCTTACGCAGTTTAACAAACATCCAGAGACTTTCAGAGCATGGAGGGCATCCTTCATAAATGCCACTAAAGACCTTAACCTCTCACCTAGCAAGGAGATGGATTTGCTAGTAAAATGGCTGGGGTGTGAATCAGCTGAGCATGCAAGACGGATCACAAGACGCTGTGCACATTAACCATCCGCTACAAGGGCTCACTCTGATTTGGGACAGACTTTATGAAACATATGGCTCACCGGAAATGGTAGAAAGTGCTATATTTGCTAAACTGGAGAGCTTGCCAAAAATAGCAAACAGAGACAGTCACAGACTGCACGAGCTGGAAGATTTGCTCATGGACATCCAAGCAGCTAAGCAGGATGGCAATCTAATGGGTCTTTCCTATCTAGACACACCACGGGGAGTAAATCCGATAATTCAGAAATTGCCATTCAGCTTACAAGAGAAGTTGGCTCACGGTGGAATCTAAGTACAAAGAGGACTGCAGAGTTTCCTTTCCACCCTTCAAGTTCTTAGTAGACTTTGTGTGTCAGCAAGCTAAAATGCACAACGATCCAAGTTTCTTTCTTACAGCTGTACAGGAAGAAACTCTCAAACCAAACAGACAGTTAAACAAATCTGTTTTTCCCAGAGCTGTCATCACACACAAGACACAGGTCTCCTCTGAGAATTCATCAGCTGCCAGTGAACTCAAAAATAAGGTAAATCTAGCAAAACAGTGCTTTCTACACAATAAGCCTCACCCTCTGTTCAGATGTAGAGGATTCAAGATGAAACCTATGGAAGAGAGAAAGTCATTGATCAAACAACAAGGCATATGCTTTAAAAATTGCAGCTCCATATTCCACATGGCAAAGAACTGTGATCAGGATGTTAAGTGTTCAGAATGTGGCAGCGTTACCCACATGGCAGCGCTCCATCCAGGCCCAGCACCATGGATGAAAGAACCACAATTCCTGACATAGGAGGATCACGAAGTGAGTGAGGACGTACCTGTGGAATCTGAGGTTTCCTCAGCTTGTACAGAGGTATGTGGAGACAGTCAACTTCCACACTCATGCTCCAAGGTATGTCTTGTGAAAGTATTTCCTGAAGGCCCCCCAGAAAAGGCTGTCAAAACGTGTGTGATACTAGATGATCAAAGCAACAGATCACTCGCAAGATCAGAATTCTTCGATCTGTTTGGCATAACAGAGTGTAACGTAGCCTACACTCTCAAAACATGCGCAGGCACAGTCGAAACAGAAGGCAGGATAACACAAGGCTTTCAAGTGGAATCTTTTGATGGAAGCTTAGTCTTACCCTTACCAGTGCTACTTGAGTGTAACGAAATTCCAGACAATCGCTCTGAAATCCCCACTCCAGAAGTAGTTAGTAACCACAGGCACCTAAAACATCTTGCAAGGTACATTCCAGAGCCCGATCATCATGTTCCCATTCTTCTCCTGTTAGGCAGAGATATGATCAGAGTCCACAAAGCCCATAAGCAAGTGAATGGGCCACGCAATGCTCCCTTTGCGCAAAAGTTGGACTTCGGGTGGGTAATCATTGGAGACATGTGCCTCGGGAAAGTTCATAAACCGACTTTCATCCAAACTTATCACACCAACATTATGGAGAACGGTCAGTCTATATACTTTCACCCATGTCCTAACAACTACACTGTAAAGGATAGATCCCAAAGCGAGTCACTCACCAAGTCCCTTATCAAGGAGAGGACTCAAAGACTAGCAAAATGGGATGTATTTCAGAGAACAAAAGATGATGAGAGAACAGCTCTGTCTATTGAGGACAGACTCTTTCTGCAGATCATGGACAGAGAAGTCTATAAAGACAAGGAAAATGAATGGGTTGCCCCACTCCCATTGAAACAGCCAAGGCAATATCTGCCAAACAATCGTCCACAAGCTGTGGAACGCTTCAATTCACTTCTCCAATCTTTCAGGAAGAAGCCTGAGATGAAAAAAGACTTTGTAGCCTTCATGGAGAGGCTATTCCAAAATGATCATGCAGAAATAGCTCCTTCAGTTGGTCCCAATGAACAGAGTTGGTATCTACCTTGTTTTGCCGTCTACCATCCAAAAAAGCCATCCCAGATCCGAGTGGTCTTTGACTCGAGCGCTCAATGCAAAGGTGCATAACTGAACAAGGTTCTCTTGACGAGTCCTGACCTCAACAACAGCATCCTCGGTGTCCTCATGCGGTTTCGCAAAGAGCCTGTCGCCTTCATGGTAGATATACAACAAATGTTCCAATGCTTTAAAGTTCACATCAGGATCTACAACAAGAAACATAGATTTCATGTCTATGTAAGCAATCGTGTACAGAGAATCCGGACAAGCACTAATCCATAACAATGGCATTATGTGAGGTAAGAGCATAATCCATCTGATGTTGCAACATGACCAATAGCTCCAACCAAATTGCAGATCACTATCTGGTTCAGTGGACCAGAATTCTTGCATCATCCAAAAACAGAGACTTTCCCTGGAGAACCCTTTGCACTTGTTGATCCTGATCGAGATTCAGAAGTTCATCCACAAGTAACAGTGTTGCTTACCACTGTCTCAAATCGCTTTGAACGCTTTTCGGACTGGAGCCGTCTGATCTGAGCTGTTGGAAAGCTGATTCATTTTGTACGCTCTTATAAGCAGGGTCAAATCGACACCCCTCAGGCATGCAAAGGATGGCACTGTTGCAAACTTCCTCTTAGTGCTGACACAATACTTCAGAGCCCAGAAGTTGTCATACGAGCAGTACAACAGGAAACTTTTGCTGACGAGTTGCAGGGCCTCAAATGGAATGAACCACTTCCCAAAACTAGCACACTTCGAAAACTAGATCCCTTCATTGATCAAAGCAGACTGTTGAGGGTAGGAGGTCGTCTGGTCAAAGCAGATCTAGGTTCTGAAGAAAAGGGACCCCTCATCAAACCGGGTAGGAACCATGTAGCATTACTTCTAACACAACACTTTCATGAGCAAACGCATCATCAGGGTCGTCACTTCACAGAGGGAGCGATAAGATCTGCCGGCTACTGGATAATAGGAGGCAAAAGACGTGTGAACGGTCTCATCCATTCCTGTGTCGTATGCTGCAGACTCAGGAGGGGCTGTGAGACTCAAAAGATGGCAGATCTGCCCGCCGACAGGCTCAGCATAGAGCCTCCCTTCACACATGTGGGATTAGATGTGTTTGGCCCCTGGTCAGTATCTGCTCGTAGGACAAGAGGCGGCTATGCAGAATGCAAAAAGATGGGCGGTGCTATTCACATGTCTAAGTGTCAGAGCCATTCATATAGAAGTGATCGAGTCCCTAGATACCTCCAGTTTTATTAATGCTTTAAGGAGGTTTCTGGCAATCCGGGGTCCAGTGAAACGGATTCGCTCTGATAGAGGGACCAATTTCATTGGAGCTTGTAAAGACCTGCAAATTCCTTCCAATGTTGATGAAAAGGTGGTGAAACAATTCCTGTCAGATCACGGCTGCATATGGACTTTCAACACTCCGCATTCGTCGCACATGGGTGGTGCATGAGAAAGGATGATTGGCATTGCTCGCAGGATTTTGGACTCTATGCTTCTTCAGATGGCATCCTCTAAACTCACACACGGGGTACTCTCCACCTTCATGGCTGAAGTTACTGCCATTATAAACAACAGATCACTGATACCTGTGTCTACTGATCCAACAGATCCTTTCATCCTAACACCTGCCACATTACTTACCCAAAAACTGGTCCTAGCTCAGTTCCACCTGGGGACTTTGGAAAGCCTGATCTGTACGAACAACAGTGGCGTACTGTGCAAAGCCTCGCAAACACTTTCTGGGACAGATGGCGTAAACAGTACCTTTCAACCCTACAATATCGACGAAAATGGCAACACCAACAGCCCAACGTTTCCAAAGGATGCATAGTTCTGCTCAAGGACTCTCAGTCAAAACAGAATGATTGGCCTCTGGGCATCATAACAGAAACTTAACCCAGCCAAGATGGGCGAGTTCGAAAAGTACAAGTAAAAATCATTGGGAAAGATTGACCCAAACTGTTTCTGAGACCTATTAATGAGATAGTACTCCTCCTTCATGAAGATTCGGAATAGACCGTTCATGTTTAAACTCAAGTAAAAAGGTTTGGTATTCCCCGAATACCAGACGGGGAGTGTGCTGTTCTATATGAAAATTCTGCATTTATTCAATATAAAAGTTGTAGTAAAGCGACCCCTTCTGTTCAAAGTTGGGTATTGCATATAATATTGTTAAAGTACTCATATGATGACATCACAAATGTGAGCCCAGCAGCAAGGATGGCTACGATTACGATAATATTGTTAAAGTACTCATATGATGACATCACAAATGTGAGCCCAGCAGCATGCGGTCATGGCTACGATTGCTCCTTTATTTAAGTTGTTTTGAAGGCACTTTCGGTATGTAGATGTTGTTTCGTGAATTGCACAATCTGTTTCTGATATAGTTGATGCTAACTATATGCAATGTAAAAGCCTTTGTTGTGCTTATGCGAACAATAATTGACTCTGTACATTTAGGATTCTGTATTTTGTATTTTTACAGTTTTACGTTATTCCTTGGGCAGCAGTAAAGGCTGTCAAAAGACCGGTACATGAAGAACATGGCTAACGTTACCACAAAACCGAGTAGCCTTAACATTTTACCAATCGAACAGACGCGGCTACAACACTATATGGTGGTGGTGGTGGCGCAATGGATAAGACACATGCCTTTGGTGTGAGAGACCCGGGTTTGAATCCACTGTGAGACACCAATGTGTCCCTGAGCAAGACACTTAACCCCTAGTTGCTCCAGAGGCGTGCGACCTCTGACATATATAGCAATTGTAAGTCGCTTTGGATAAAAGCGTCAGCTAAATGAATAAATGTAAATGTAAATATGCCACGCAA
Source organism: Leuciscus idus (assembly GCA_021554675.1). Taxonomy (NCBI): domain Eukaryota; kingdom Metazoa; phylum Chordata; class Actinopteri; order Cypriniformes; family Leuciscidae; genus Leuciscus; species Leuciscus idus. The sequence continues at coordinate 35,365,135 of CM038640.1, read as the reverse complement.
TTTCGTCTAGCCTACATCTGACAATTTTGGGTTCAAATACGCCCTGCACACCACACATACTTAACAGTGTTAAATTTGAAAAATACTCTTCGATAGAACTGCTTGGTTTGTTACCACAGTTATCTGCGTGCTTCCTCAGCGATGAAGTTCCACATTTGCGGCTATCCAACACGAAAATGCATGCAGCAAAGCCTTTCACAATATTGTTATCTTCAGATAACTCCAAATTTCTCCCACACACTGGACTTGATTTTTGATGACGTATTGTCGACAACTTTACAATCTCCACTAGCTATTCTTTTCTTCAACTCCTCAGCATCTATCTCGACGACTGCAAGCAGATCACGTGCGCGGTTATGATGAGTTTTTAAAAGTGAAAGTAGCCTAGGTAACGTTATAGATCCTGGGAGGGCGTGGCACGTGGGCACAAATAAACTGATGTGGATTTTAAATTATTTTATCAACTTGAAATACAGGCATATTTTTGTAGATGTGTTCCTAAAAATATGCATGTATATTAAAAATATGCAAATATTTTTACGTTTGCATGTGATTGTTTTAAACCCGTGTTTAGACCCGTGTTTCTCCCGTGTCCGACCCGACCCGCACCCGTATCCGACACAGTTGGATATTTTTCACCCGTTTGAGCAAAATTTGCGGGTCATCTGTCGGGTACCGTGCAGGACTCTAACGGGTCTTATTCACTCAACTATGGGTTAACTAAGCCTCAGCCTCAGCTGCTTATTCACTGGATCTGTCCAGTGTCCTGACAGCAGCTAACAGGCTTGAATTTCAGTCGTTAAAGTTTTATGAATTCCATTGATTAGACGCTTTTTTATTATTAACAATTAATTTAACCTTTAAACACAGAATTTCTGAATAAAATAAAACCGATCTCGCCGGGCCCCCGAGGACCAATCACACCACAGCTCAACCACCAACTGTAAGAAAGAAGACGCTAACACACTCCCATCATGAGCAGGACTCTTACCTTGGCAGGGGACATGTGCATCTGGGGCGTGTAACCGTGGATACCGTCGATATGGGCGTGGCCAGCGTCACTGAGGTGGAGCATCTCTGCAGACTTCTCTGCAGTCAGGTGGGCGGGGCTGTGCTGCAGGGGCGGAGTCTCCTCGTCATGGTAACGGTACTTCTGCAGAGACACAGGAGAGCGTGCGTGTTTAAGGCCGGTTCACTCCGAGAAAGAAAAATCTTTCTAAATGTAAAAGAATAGTGAAGTCCACACCGCAACTATAACGACTCAAAGGAACGATATCTTTGGAATCACTTTCAGAACAATTTTTCCAGCTGATGAACGATATAAACATTGACAGCTGATCAGAATCCATCCTGTTATAAAGAGCTGGAGCATTTAAAGCATTTTAAAAAAACGTTTGTACACTTGTGTCCAGACAAAGAAACACGGACAACAGAGGGTATAATGGGGATAAAAAAAGGCTGTCTATGTAGTAAATGTATCTTATTAGTGGAATATTAAACTAAACATAGTAACACATAGCTGTGGTGCGCAAGCTGATGAGAGAAGAGCGCGCAGTGGATTGAGTGCGCAGCGGCACAGACGCACGAGCTGGTCGAGCGCATCACTTTTTTTACAGACGTCAGTGGGAAGTTTGTAGTTCAGTCGGATGTCAATGGCAAAGAAAATTAAACCATGATGTAGCTTATTATTTACGTTAACTTACGAGAGAGAGAGAGAGAGAGAGAGAGAGCACTTCTGTTGAATGCTATTGCTGATCGTTCACTCAGCACGTGTTATTTGGATTAAAACGAAATCATATATGTAAGTAAAACATGAACTGTTGCCTGATTTATGTATAACGAGTGATTCCCTACATTATTACAGGACGTGTGAAATTCAAGAAGTTCCATGAACGCAAATATTCAAAGCGCGCGCCCCGAAAACCAGTGTCTCAGTGCGCGAATACTGAACTGAATTGTCTTTCTAGCTAGTACTGACGAATTCAAGTGAACATAGACAGTATATTTAAATAGAGTCGGTGCGTTCGGTCTTAAAGGGGCAGCAGTCTTTTATAAACCTGCTGCTGTGTTTTAATGTTAATCAAACAAAGTAAAAATAAATCACTCACTGCTCTTGACCAAATTGGCTACCCTTTTCAACTTTACAAAAATATCCATCTATATTTAATTTATTCAGTAATGAATATGCTGTGTTTTTTTGTTTTGTTTTCACATTTGATTAATTACTGTAGTTTTTGTTGTAGTTTCAAAATTGGATTAAATAATTGATATGTCACTGGTGTCTAAACATCTGAACCGCTGACCCGATCCTCAGCTCCTCCGTCCTTCGGATGAGACGTTAAACCGAGGTCCTGACTCTCTGTGGTCATTAAAAATCCCAGGATGTCTTTCGAAAGAGTAGGGGTGAAACCCCGGCATCCTGGCCAAATTTGCCCCTTGGCCTCTGTCTATCTATCATGGCCTCCTAATCATCCCCATATACTGATTGGCTTCATCACTGTCTCCTCTCCACCAGTAAGCTGGTGTGTGGTGGGCATTCTGGCGCAATATGGCTGCCGTTGCATCATCCAAGTGGATGCTGCACATTGGTGGTGGTTGAGGAGATTCGCCCCTTCTATGTAAAGCGCTTTGAGGTCTCAGAAAAAGCACTATATAAATGTAACGAATTATTATTATTATTATTATAAAATATGATAGAGCAATAGAATGAAGAGTGAAAGTAACAGAAGCTCATTCAATGCATTTTAGCAGGCTTAATTAAGCATGTCAATAACTGAAGGAAATATTTATTTGATGAACAAATTAAGCCAACTAATATGATTTATATTCTTTTGGTTTCTCTGCCAATAGATTAAAAAATGATAAATGCAGAAAATACAGGTATCGGTTATACGGTATCGGTATCGGCGAGTACCAAAAATGAAAGTATCGGTATCGGACTCGTTCTGGAAAAAGTGGTATCGGTGCATCCCTAGTTATTATAATTATCATTATAATTATTGTTATAGTTATCATTATACAGTAGTTATTATAGTTATCATAAAAGTTATTGTTGTTTTGATCATTATAGTTATCATTCTTAGTGTGAACAGGCCTTTAGCGTGTTTCTGATTGAAACGGACATAAACGACAGACACTCAATAAATAAACGCCGTCAAGAGTCACCTTTCAAATCCATGGTCACATTTTTTTCATATTTGTATGAATATCGTGATCTTGTGCTTTCTGTGATCTTAGAATCGGTTTGACCTGAAGACTTCTGTTACTCTAGTAGACAAAAATAAACTGTGTGTGAATTACTTTACATTTCCATAACCGTGAAGTAAAAGCATCTTCACACATTCCTGCATCAGTGTTTAAAACACACCCCAAATACTGACAGATATAAGTTAAACAGAACACATCTGATCATTTAATAATCAAAATCATAAAGGCACGAGTGTACTGAGCTCAGCTCATCAATAACAATGTAAAGCCCTTACCTAATATTTAATATGCAATCTAATTTTAATGTTATATTTATATTCATGTTGGTTTAACATGTTTTTTTAAATGTAAAAAATACTTTCAACTTAAAAAAAAAAGAAAGTTTGAAGGAAACGATTCTAAACAGTAACAATTAAGAAAATGTAATAGCTTGAATACATAAATATAATAAATAAAATATACACAAAAAATAGTAAAAATAAAAATATAATAAAATATAAAAGATAAAATAGTAGATATAATAGAATTATAATAATATTACCCGTCTGAATGACCTGAAAACATTTGCACTAATCTGTCAAAAACACATCAGATGAAGGACAGGGTCCTTCTCTGACATTACTTCCTGTTTGATGGACTTCCTGTCACAAAACAATGGCTTCCTGCATTTTATAAAACACTAATTTTGCCTTTCAAATATGAGAAACACACTCTCTCTCTCACACACACACACACACACACACACACACACACACACACACACACACACACACACACACACACACTCACTCTCTCTCTCTCTCACACACACACACACACACACACACACTCTCTCTCTCGCACACACACACACACACACACACACACACACACACACTCTCTCTCTCTCTCTCTCTCTCTCGCACACATACACACACACACACACACTCTCTCTCCCTCTCTCTCTCTCTCACACACACACAGACACACACACACAGACACACTCACTCTCTCTCTCTCTCTCTCTCACACACACACACACACACACTCTCTCTCTCCCTCTCTCTCTCACACACACACACACACACACACACACACACACACACACACTCTCTCTCTCTCTCTCTCTCTCTCACACACACACACACACACACACACACACTCACTCTCTCTCTCTCTCTCACACCCTCACACACTCTCACAGACTCTCTCTCTCTCGCACACACACACACACACACACACACACACACACTCTCACAGACTCTCTCTCTCTCTCGCACACACACACACACACACACACACACACACTCACACAGACTCTCTCTCTCTCACACACACACACACACACACACACACACACACTCACTCTCTCTCTCTCTCTCACACACACACACACACACACACACACAGACACACTCACTCTCTCTCTCTCACACACACCCTCACACACTCTCACAGACTCTCTCTCTCTCGCACGCACACACACACACACACACACACACACTCTCACAGACTCTCTCTCTCTCGCACACACACACACACACACACACACACACACTCTCACAGACTCTCTCTCTCTCTCACACACACACACTTTTGTGACCGGCCAGACGGGGGCGACACAGAGCTGCTCAGTATTCCACTCAGCGCCCACTGCAGAGCTGATGAAGATGATGTCATCAAAGAGGGACGACACTCCAATCAGACCCTCAACACGCTGCTTTCATGCATTCTGTGTACATACAAGCGTTCATGAGATGCAACACACACACACTACAACATCAATCTGTTAATCTGTTCCACTAATAATATTATTCCTGAGAGCAGAAACACACCAGAATCACCTGAATATGAATCTAAAGTTCATAACCGTCATAAACTCACTCAAATGTGTGTGTGTGTGTGTGTGTGTGTGTGTGTATGTGTATGTGTATGTGTTTCCCACGCTCGCTCTCTCTCTCATTCAATGCACGATGCTAGTCCGGTCGCCATGGAAACTGGCTCTGATAGCATGGTTGCATAGCAACTGACATCACCACGAACACAGAAATAAAGATGAAAGAGAAACAAATGACGATCTTCAGATTTATGAATGTGTGAGTGTGTGTGTGTGTGTGTGTGTGTGTGTGTGTGTAACTGCAGGATTTAAGCTGAACTCTGCAGCACTAAACCGCCTAGTTAGTGTTGTGTTAATTTGATTCCTGAAGAGTGAAACACTGTGGAGCTTTCAGAAGATTTGATTGAGCGGCATATTAACTTCTGACACAGTCAATCATGTGGGTTTGGGGGCGGGGCTATTTGTTTACTGACCAATGAAGTGTGTGAATTGAGTGATCAGGAAACATGTTTAATCTTTAAATATCACGTCTGGTTTTGAGTTTTGTTTGATGTTTTCCCATTGTCATGCTCCTGGTTTTGACATGTGCTCCCCTTGTCATGTGTCCCATATTGTCATTGGGTAATTGTCTTGATTATGTTCACAGGTGTGTCTTGTCTAGTCATTAGTAGTCTGTGTATTTAAGCTCTCCTGTTTGACATGCGTCTTTGTCTAATATTGATGTTTTAACCATTGTTGGTGAGTTCCATGGTCAAGTCAAGTCAAGTCAAATGTTTGGATTATTGTAATAAACTGCAGTTGGGTTCCGCAAACTTGCCATCAGTGACTTCTGTTACACTAAATAAATATGAGTATAAATAGTGTTCTGTATTGCATGTGTGTATTACCTAGTGGGGGCATTAACTGTTAATGTTCATGAGAAGAAACTGTTCGTATGTCTGGTCGTTCTGGTGCTCAGTGCTCTGTGGTGCTGACCAGACGGGAACAGCTCAAAGAGGAAGTGGCCTGGGTGTGAGGGGTCCAGAGTGATTTTGCCAGCACTTTTACTCACTCTGGATGAGTACAGATCTTGGAGAGTGGTGAGGGGTGTACCAGTGATTCTTTATTCTAGAGCTGCTATAAAGCCAAAACACTTTACTTTAATTTCCTATTATCAATGTAAAGCTGCTTTGGAACAGTCTACATTGTTAAAAGCGCTATATAAATAAATGAAGATGACTCAGCAGTTCGGACTGTCCTCTGTAGTCTTCTGAGGTCTGATTTGGTAGCTGAGCCAAACCATACACTTATAGAAGTGCAGAGGAGAGACTCTGCAGAGTAGAACTGCATCAGCAGCTCCTGTGGCAGGTTGAACTTCCTCATTTGGATGAAGGAAGTACAGTCTCTGCCGGGCCTTTTTCACTATGGTGTCTATGTGAGTGTCCCACTTCAGGTCCTGAGAGATGGGGTGCCCAGGAACCTGAATGAATCACTGAAGCCGCAGTGCTGTGGGAATAATGCTGGGGGGTTTCTCCTAAAGTCCAAGATCATCTCCAGTATTTTGAGCGTGTTAAGCTCCAGGTTGTTATGACTGCACCAGAAAGCCAGCTCTTTAACCTCCTGTCTGTAAGCAGACTCGTCACCGTCCTGGATGAGGCCAATGAGTATGGTGTTGTTTGCTAACTTCAGGAGCTTGACAGAGGGGTCTGTGGAGGAGCAGTCGTTGGTGTAGAGGGAAAGAGCAGTGGTGAGAGAGAGCACCCCTGGGGGCCGCCAGAGCTGATCACGCGGGTGCTGGATGAGAGTTTCCCAGCCTCACTCACTGCTGCCAGTCTGTGAGGAAGCTGGAAATCCACTGACAGATGGACGAGAGAGCTGGGTTAGTTTGGGCAGGAGGAGGTTTGAGATGGTGGTGTTGATGGCTGAGCTGAAGTACACAAACAGGATCCTCAAATATGTCCCTGGTTTGTCCAGATGTTACAAGATTTAGTGTAGTCCAATGTTGACCGCAACATCCATAGACCTGTTCACTCAAACTGAAGAGGATCCAGCAAGGGTCCAGTGATGTCCTTCAGGTAGGCCAACACCAGTGGTTCAAATGAGTTCATGACCACAGATGTCAAAGCAACAGGTCTGTAGTCATTATGTCCTGTGATTGTGGGTTTCTTTGGGATGGGGATGATGGTGGAGCGTTGGAAGCAGGAAGGAACTTCGCACAGCTCCAGTGATCTGTTGAAGATGTTTGTGAAGATGAAGGCCAGCTGGACAGCACAGGTTTTTAGAGAGGCTGGTGAAAAAGGCATCTGGGCCTGGTGCTTTCCTTGTCTTCTGTTTCCGGAAGACCCGACACACATCTTCTTCACAGACCTGAAGTGTAGGAGGGGGAGAGTGGTTGATCTGGAAGTGTTGATGGGTGTGTGGAGAGAAGGTCAGAACGGGTGTGGGGTGTGTGAGACAGGGTTTTTCAAACCTGCAATAAAACTCATTCAGGTCACAGTGCTGGGGGATGGTGTCTTGTAGGTAGTAATGTCTTTCAAGACTTTCCACATTGATGCAGGGTCATTGGCTGAAAACTCGTTTCTCAGCTTTTCAGAATAGTACCTCTTAGCAACTCTGATCTCCTTTGTCAGTGTGTTATTTGGCCCGCTTAAACAAGACTCTGTCCCCATTCCTGTAGGCATCCTCTCTGGCCAGACGAAGTTGTCTGAGTTTTGCAGTGAACCATGGTTTGTGATTGTTGTAAGTTAAATGAGTCCAGGTAGGAATGCACATATTCTCACAGAAAGTGCACTCGAAGCAGGCTTGTAAATCCAGCTTTGCTTCATTAGTCCATCTCTTTACAGTCTGAACTACAGATTTAGCTGATTTCAGTTTCTGCTTGTAGGTCGGTATAAGATGAACCAGATCATGATCAGAGATCCCCGGACTGCATGTAGGATAGAGTAGGGTGACCAGACGTCCCGAAAAATTCGGGACAGTCCCGAAATCTAAGCTGTTGTCCCGAATCCCAAATCCGGCCCTAATTATCCCGAAAATTATACTAAAGCAAAATCTTGAATAGTAATTGTCTGATAAAACATTAAAAACTGTCCGTGGAGGTTGAGTCGTCCTGCAGCCCCCGCCGGCTGCTCATTGGCTGCTGCATCTTTTTTGTTTCTTTTTTTGAAGTTCTACAAAGATACTGTAGACGCGAATTTAGAAATGCATTGATAAGCTAATTTTCATTCATTCGTTTCGTTGACATGGCTGGTGTACCAGAACCCCAACACGCTGCTAAAAAGCAAAAATGTCTCTGCCAGCCAGTCGTAAAGAGTGATTGATTGTAAAGGAGTGATTGATTGGTCGCGGCACTGTGTGCAAACAAATACTTCGGCCTAATGTCTGAGGTTGGGTTACACAAAGCAAATCATCTACACAATTATTTAGTTTTCTTATTTAATGACCGACAATTTAGTTGTATTAATAATTTTGGCGTAAGGCTTATTAGCGTTCGGCTATAGCCTGAAAGGTCTGATTTTACGCACTGTTATGTTAAAAAGTCATTGTTTTTTTTCTTCCCACAATGACATTGCAGTTCATGATTTTAATGTTGTTGTTTTTGTGGCAGACTAAAGACTAATGACAGACTGTTGATCTTGAATCTTTTTTTGGGAATAAAAATATGTTTGGTTCAGGTTTGAAATGCATTATCTTTTATTATAGGCTATGTAGTCTAATATCATAGTAGGATTATGGTACCATAGTAACCCTTCTGTAACTTCTGAGGCTCTAATAATGTACAACTAAACAGAGAGAGTTTTGCTGAAAACTAAGCCAACATTTCATTACTACATTACTAATGTCTTGCTATAGATGAAATAAAAGCAGACTTTTATGCACAAACTGAGCAGCAGATGTACAGGATAGTGGGATATCACAGAACACATCTATCAGATGAAGCATCTCTTTGGATTCGGACGGGCCTCCGTATGCTGCCTACAGAGGAAGCGTTTCATTATATGGAGAGCAAAAAAACACTGAGATATTTCTCTAAATATCTTCTTTAGTGTTCCACGGAACAAAGAAGTCATACAGGTTTGTAAATAAGTAAATGATGGCATAAGGTTCGGTTTTGGGTGAACTATCGCTTTAACCTGTTAAATATATATATGAAAAATAATTTGGGCTAAAACTGCTAGAGAATGAAAGCTGTATTTCTAACCAAGTTGTGTTCCAAATTTGAAGTTGAAATCACAAAAAATTGAGCCGCTAAAATGTTTTAAAAGTATTGTTTCCATGGCAATTCACTGTCCAATTTTAAAGCGGTTTTCACAGGATGAACTTCTCAGTAGTAACTGAGTTATGGTCTGGCAAAGCTTCATTAATAACTCATTTCCAAAGGGGCGTCACCAACGGACGTCGCTCAAATGCCTCTGGGCGCAATTGGATAGACCTAAAACCAATCAGAGCGATCGTCATCGTGTAAAGCCATATGCTGCGTCCCTAAGTTACACTACGCCATAAAAGTATGTACTCTTTTTGTGAAGAAAAGGTATTTACTTTTGAATGTGTAGCAAAAAAGCTTTGGGACATACTACTTCGTCATCTTTATCGGACGGATCTGTCGCGTGCATCCTGTCACGTAAACTGCCCTGTCAATCATCTTGTCACAGTTAAAATCCTCTATTAAATCTAATTTCTAATTTCCTACCGTTTCGGAGAGAAATGTAGCAGCACGTTCATCTGCCAGTGGGTCTTTCATGGAGACTGTCCTCATGTGTTTGCAATTTGAATATAATAATGCATTTAAAAGTTGAGTGCGCTTCACCAACGGACGTCGCTCAAATGCCTCTGGGCGCAATTGGACAGACCTAAAACCAATCAGAGCGATCGTCATCGTGTAAAGCCCGCCCCAACGTTTCTGATTGGTGCCTCGATTTGGACGGATTAGAAATCGTCTTGAATGGGCTCTTTGCCAGACTACTTGCAGAGCAAATCTAAATTTGCCGGAAGTTGTCTGGGTTTTCCCAGGCTAGATGATTACTAAAAAGGCAACAAAACAAAAAAACTACCCGGACAGTTAACAGACTAAGAGCCAATGAATACCTGTGGTGAGCTGAGATCTGGTGGAATGGTGGAAGTTCTTACATAAACCATGACATACAGCTCGCACTAGAGGCAAACAAACACACTGCGCTTCAATATCTGTGAGATCTGGTCAGATCAAGCAGCAGGAGCAGATCCACACGATCAAGACTGACACCAGACCTCAGGAACGCTTGCCCATAAACACACTGTACAACCAACTACATGATGCTCATCATCACACACTGAGATCTGCTGCTCCCACTGCTGGATCCTCATGAAGGTTCATTTACCATCAAACCAGGAGACATGCAGCACAGACCAGTGAAGCCACAACTGCACTCAGTAAAGAACACACCGACATCACGAGCATCGGCTAAAGCTGCATGTGTCCTTGAGGAGATTCAGTTTTGGGAAATGTTCCAAAAAGAACAGCAAAAGCTAGAGTTGTACTAATGATAATGGTCTAGGGGTGGGACTTACATCATAACTGGGAAACGCTCACTTTTAGAAGTGTACGTTCGCTGAGGGCGTTCAGTTGTGGCTTGTTTACACTTCACAACAAGAACGATAAGAATATCGGTGTCCACACCAGCGGACGATATCGTTCTGTTTATTCGAAGCGCGCCACAGTGTATAACAATAACTATACCGATAACTATAATAACTAACGATATCATTCTGTTTATTATAAGCGCTGCAGTTTTGTCGTCTGTCACTTTGAATGCTCGAGCTCTTTATAGCAGGATGGATTCTGATTGGCTGTCAATGTTTTTATACAGACACACACACACACACACACACACACACACACACTCACTACTCACACACACACTCACTCTCACACACACATACTGACTGACACACATACTCACACACAGACACACACACTCACTCACTCACACTCTCTCTCTCTCATACACACACACTCTCTCTCTCTCTCTCTCTCTCTCTCTCATACACACACACACACACACACACACACACACACACACACTCACTCACTGACACACACTTACTCAGTCACACTCACACTTACTCACTCACTCACTCACTCACTCTCTCTCTCACACACACACACACACTCGCACACTTACTCACTCACTCACTCACTCACACACAGGTGAAAATCACCAGTAATACTGAACACACAAATTAAACTGCTCACACACCTGCTTGCTCTTCAGAGAGCAGAAACAGTTTGCAGACCAGCACAACTCCCACACACACACTGTGTGTTATATAAAGTGAGATGAGATGCTCCGCATACACACACACACACACACACACACACACACACACACACACACACAGCTGTATAAATGAGACGAGAGCTCGAGACGACAGCGGCGCTGGTCGCGGGCTGCAGTATTTAGACACATCGCACACACAGACACACTCACACACACACACGCGCGCGCGCGCGGGCTGCAGCGGTCTTACCTTAGTGGTCACTATACACAGGCAGTCCATGTCAGGACTGAAGGGCGACAGACGCGCTGAATCCCCCCCACCCTCCCCTGTCTCTCCCTCCGCCTGTCGAGCTTCCTCTCCCCTCTCTCTCTCTCTCTCTCTCTCTCTCGGCTCGCGCGGGAGAGACAGACGGGTGGGGGGACGCGAACAACAGAGCGACGCGCGCGTGAAAACATGAGCGGAAACACGGAGAGAGGCGGTGGGTGACTACTGTTGCCATAGAAGCGAACTGTTGTTGCTCTGGCAACTGTAGAGCAGTTGCCATGGAGACTGTGAGAGGCTGTTTGACACCCAGGGTCAAAGTTGAAACCCTAAAGACTCGAAGAACCGAAGGATCTTTCATCTGCAGTCCAACATCCAGAGTGCGAAACTACAGGCAGCTGGTCGTGAGTTCTGATAACAAGAAAATACTACATTTGATCTACATCAGAATTTCACGTTTTAAGTCTTCATGAAAGGGAAGTTGTGCTGGTAATTTCTTCCCTATTGTGACATATATCTGAGTGAAACACTTCTGGAACAAGAACAAATGAAGGTTATAGTTATTATAATTATTATTATAGTTATATTTAACGTTTCCATTATAGTTATTTTACTTATGGTTATAGCTATCATTATATTTATCATTATAGTTAATGTTATGGTTACAGTTATGGGTCTTAAAGGGATTATTCAATGATGGCATGATGTACTTTTAATAAAACTTATAGAAAGGCAATAAAACTTTTTAGAAAGGCAATAAAAAGTCTGAAATCAGTGGACATGACTAGAGAACGTCTCAGATTACGTATGTAACCCTGGTTCCCTGAAGAGGGAACTCGAACTGGTCGAGACACTGTGGGAACGAGTCGAGACACTGTTTGTTACGTCGTGAAACACGTGTGAAATCAGACCAATGGCGTGATGTCATCGATGAGGAAACTATAAAGCATACCCAATCAAACCGCGCTAGCTTCTGATAGGCTGAAGCACGCCGCTCACAGGCATGCAGGGAGTATGGCAGGGCGACGCAGCGTCTCCTTCCCTCTTTAGGGAACCAGGGTTACATATGTAACCTGAGACATTCCCTTTTAAGGGAATTCAAGCTGCGTCAAAACTCTTTTGGAGCCCCATACCGCCGTACTAACAAGTGCCTGTATGTGTGAGTCACACTAGCACACTAGGGCAAGAGAACTCTGGAACTTGGAGTGGAACCCACATCCAGGCTATAGAACCTGACAAAGGTGAGCGGAGAGGACCAGCCTGCCGCATCACAGATGTCATTAAGGAAAGCTTCTGACCGGCCGACTCGTATGCAAGTGAGATAGCCTCGACTACCCACTTGCTCATCCTCTGCTTGGATGCTGGGCACCCCTTCCTGGGTGACCCAAAACAGACGAATAACTGATCGGATTTACTCGGGGCAAACTCCAGGCATGATGGAGCTACCGAAAGGGCCTGTAGGTCTCCAATTCTTTTGAGAGACGATATAGCAAGGAGGAAGACAGTCTTTAGAGTGAGGAATTTTTCTGGAACCTCTTCAATGGGCTCAAAGCTAGCTGCCGTAAGGCCTCCCAACACAATAGCTAAGTCTCATGCTGGTGCTTTAGTTGTCTCAGCCTCACAATAGCTAAGTCCCATGCCGGTTTCCATAACTCCGGACCAGGGTGAAAGATTGTGCCCCTCACTTGGGACAACAGGTCCCTCCTGAATGGAATCTCGAGGGGAGAGCCGTCGAGGAGAGATACCAGGTCCGAGATCCAAACTCGGGCCGGCCAATAAGGGGCTACTAGCAACAGACAGGCCCCGTCCTGGCAAACCCTCTCCAGAACTCCCGGGAGCAGAGTGATCGGGGGAAATGCGTACAGATGTAGCCTCGGACATGTCTGTACCATGGCATCCAGCCCAAGCGGCGCCGGATGCATGAGGGAGAACCACATGGGACAATGTGTTGTCTCTAGACATGCAAACAGATCCACTTCCGCTTGACCGAATTTCTCCCACAGGAGCCCACCACCTCGGGGGGAGTCTCCATTCCCCGGGCCTCGGCCCCTGCCACTGCTCCCTGGTTTTGATGCCCCGCGATATAAGCTGCCCTGAGAGAAAGCAGTTTCCCTTAGGCCCACAGGAGGATCTGGTGAGCCAGTTTGTATAGGTGGCGGGATTGCAGACACCCCGATGGTTTACGTAAGAGACCACCGATGTGTTGTCTGTTCGAACAAGCACATGATGGCCTCTCAGGTCTGGGAGGAAGTGTTTGAGTGCTAGAAACACAGCCATCATCTCCAGACAATTTATGTGCCAAGAAAGCTGATGGCAGACCGCATCATAGCACTGAAACTGCGCTCGTTAAAATCACAAATTATTTACTTTTAGCTTCTGACCAAGGCTGTATCTCAATACTAGTTTTACTTGATCTTAGTGCTGCGTTCGATACTATAGATCATACATTACTCTTAGATCGACTACAAAATTATACTGGTGTTGAAGGACAAGCATTAAGCTGGTTCAAATCATACCTATCTGACGGCTACCATTTTGTCTATTTCAATGGAGAAAAATCGATCATAACTCCAGTAAACTATGGAGTGCCGCAGGGATCTGTGTTAGGCCCTCTGTTATTCTCAATATATATGATGCCACTTGGAAATATTATAAGGAAACATGGAATTAGTTTCCATTGTTATGCTGATGACACTCAAATATATATTTCATCACGGCCGGATGAAAACGCTAAATTTTCCAAATTGACAGAGTGTGTTAAAGATATAAAAGATTGGATGACGCGTAATTTTCTTTTATTAAATCCAGACAAGAAAGAGGTAATACTTATCGGTTCAAAAAACCGCCCACAAAACCTCGCACAATACAACTTTAACATCATAGGATGTCCTGTTACTTTATCCTCTACAGTAAAAGACCTGGGTGTTATACTCGATTGCAACCTGTCTTTTGAAAATCATATTTCATATGTTACAAAAACAGCCTTTTTCCACCTTAGAAACATTGCTAAGCTACGTAATATGCTATCCGTTTCTGATGCAGAAAAGTTAGTTCATGCATTCATGACCTCGAGACTGGATTACTGTAATGCTTTATTAGCTGGTTGTCCTGCATCCTCAATAAACAAGCTACAGTTAGTCCAAAATGCCGCCGCTAGAGTTCTTACGAGATCAAGAAAATATGATCATATAACACCGATTTTATCATCACTGCATTGGTTACCTATAAAGTTCCGTATTAATTACAAGGTATTGACTTATAAAGCCCTAAACGGCTTAGCTCCAGTCTATTTAACGGATCTTCTATCGCCCTATAATCCATCGCGCTCTTTAAGATCACTAAATTCAAGGCTTTTGGTTAGGGTTAGCCTAGGATATACCTAGGATATCCAGAACCACCAAAGGAGGGAGAGCATTTTCACATTTGGCTCCAAAACTCTGGAATAGTCTTCCTGATACTGTTCGTTGCTAAGACTCGCTCTCCCAGTTTAAAACTAGATTAAAGTCGCATCTCTTCAGCCAGGCATTCATATAATCCTACAGTTCAAACTACAATCCGGCCTCTAGTTAAAAAATGCCAGAGGAGAACTGGCCCCCGACTGAGCCTGGGTTCTCCCAAGGTTTTTTTTTCTCCATTAGGTCACCTGATGGAGTTTTAGGACACCATTAGGTCACTTGATGGAGTTTTTCGGTTCCTTGCCACTGTTGCCTTTGGCTTGCTCAGTTGGGGATATTTTGGGGATATTTAATTTAATTTTATCAATCAATAAATTCCTCTTGAAACAAACTTTGTTGTATTATTTTAATTTAATACTGTGAAGCTGCTTTGATACAATCTGTATTGTGAAAAGCGCTATACAAATAAACTTGACTTGACTTGACTTGACTTTCTATAGCCTCCTTTTGCAGAAGAGACTTCACTTCCTGTTCCATGACCAGAGCCTGCTTGGGATGAACCACTGTTGGTAACACCCCGTTGAATCTGGGCGGGCGAGACCCGAACTGAATTCTGTAACCCTTTTCTACTGTTTGTAGGACACATAGAGAAACATTTGGCAGAAGTTTCCACGCTGTCAAAGAATCTACTAAGGGAAACAGTCTCTCGAGACTGGCCTCTGGTGTTTGTCGAACAGTCATGTCGATGCCCTGAATAGGCGAACCGGCAGGTAACACTTCCGCCCAGCAGTCTCAGGGACATGAAGGAACATCTGGAACACCGCCGCCTGTTTCTTAGTTTCTTGAAACCTCTCGACGACCGAATTAACTGAGTCGCCGAAGAGGCCATGAGAAGAGAGCGGGGCGTCCCGAAGCACGTTGTCCTTTATATCAGATAGATTTAACCATAGATGCCTCTCCAAGGCCACCAGGGCTGCCATAGACCACCCAACTGACTTGGCGGTCTCCTTGGTGGCCCGGAGAGATAGATCTGTAGCGCGATGTAGCTCTCTGATTGTGTTGACGCTAGCTTCCCCACCTTCATCAATGTCCCTTAACAGGTCAGCCTGGTATGACTGGAGAATAGACATGGAATGAAGAGAGATAGCTCGCAAGCATCTCTTCAGCCCTGGGCATCGCCGCATAGCCATGGTGTTTCAGCCCCATAATATATGAATAGACCGAAGTCTGGGGGCTGAAAACACGATATTGAACTGGTCTCTTCCACGGCTTCGACATCTCAGTGTGGAGATCGGGAAAGAATGGCAATCCCTGACGTAGAGGTTGTTACCTGGATGGTAGAAAACGCTCATCTAGTTTGCTCTTTTTCTCAGTCTCCTGTCTCTCAGTTGGCCATTCAATATTCAGCTTTTCCACAGCACGAGTCACAACCTCCAACAGCTCCTCTGTGGCTGGAGTATGAGATGGCGAATCCTCATCCCCGGCCTCGACACTGAAGATATCCAACTCCCCAGAGCCGGTGCCTCACCCTGAGGAGAAGAAACCACACAGGTTGCTTCTCCCCGAGATAAAGCAGAGGACCTGGCAGGTGAAGGCT
>CM038640.1:35331122-35343622 GCA_021554675.1 Leuciscus idus | reverse complement strand
ATGTGCTCAAATTTGCGTACCCCCATCAGGACCCTGGCAGCGCAATTCTGAATGTACTGCAGTCTCTGCAGGCTCCTGCCAGGGATCCCGATGAGGAGTGCATTGCAGTAGTCGAGCCTGGAGGAGACAAAGGCATGAACCAGCTTCTCTACATCAGAAAGAGAGAGGGAGGGGCGGAGTTTGGAAATGTTCCGGAGGTGAAAGAATGCAGTCTTACAAATAAATTGGATGTGGGTGTTAAATGATAGGTGGGGGTCAAATCGAACCCCCAGGTTTGTTAAAGAGGATGTGAGAGGAATGTCATGACCAGCAAATGAGTAAACAGTCAAGGGGGAGGATCGGAGTTGATGTGGGGTCCCAATGAGGAGACCTTCAGTTTTGGAG
Source organism: Leuciscus idus (assembly GCA_021554675.1). NCBI lineage: Eukaryota > Metazoa > Chordata > Actinopteri > Cypriniformes > Leuciscidae > Leuciscus > Leuciscus idus. Next base: position 35,343,238 of record CM038640.1, on the reverse strand, counting down.
CTGTTTAACTGAAGGAAGTTGTCAGTCATCCATGCCTTTGTCTCCTCCAGGCAGGCAGTTAGAGTGGAGAGTGATGATGCAGAGGATGTGGGGTCCAACCTGACATAGAGCTGAGTATCATCAGCATAGCAGTGGAAAGCAACTCCATGCCTGCTGATGATGTGGCCCAGGGGGAGCATATAAATGGAGAAAAGGGTGGGGCCGAGGACCGAACCCTGAGGCACTCCACATGTAACTGTGTGGGGCCTCGACCTGGCTCCCCCCAGGGCCACATACTCAACTCTATCAGTCAGGTAGGACCGAAACCACTGAAATGCTGTGTGTGAAATGCCGATGAAGTGTTGCAGACGGTGGAGGAGGATGGTGTGGTCCACAGTGTCGAAGGCGGCTGAGAGGTCCAAGAGCAGGAGGAGGGATGGAGAGCCCTGGTCAGCAGCCACAAGCAGATCGTTTGTGACCCTGACCAGGGCTGTCTCTGTACTATGGGCGGAACGGAAGCCAGACTGGAATTTTTCATAAAGACTGTGTGAGTGAAGGTGGTTGTGGATTTGGGTGACAATGACTTTTTCAATGACTTTGGAGAGAAATGGGAGGTTAGAAATGGGCCGGTAATTTGATAAAATATCAGGATCGAGGGAGGGTTTCTTAAGCCGAGGGTTGATAAGTGCAGTTTTCAGAGAAATTGGAAGATGGCCAGATTGCAGGGAAGAGTTTATGATGGTGGTGATGAGAGGGCTTAAGAAAGTCGTATTTGATTTGATCAGGGCAGTGGGAAGGGGGTCCAATGAACACGTTGAGGGTCTCATGCTGTGTATGAGAGTCTCAACCTGTCTATGTGTGGGGAGAATAAAATGAGAGAATGTTGGTGCTGAGGTTGGGGGGATGGATGGAATGACATTGCCGGGTATTAGGTTAGAGCGGATGGTAGTTATTTTTGTGGTGAATGAATCAAGGAATTTATTGCACTGGTCGTCAGTACTGTTATTTTGCCTCGGGGCAGGTGGACTAAGAAGATAATTTATTGTTTTAAAGAGCTGTTTTGAATTTCCTGGATTATTGTTAATGATGTTGGAATAGTATTGTGACCGTGCCTGACTGAGTGATTTTGAATATGATCTTTGGTGCTCTCTATAAGCAGTTTTATGGACAGTCAGCCCAGAGGTAACGTAGCGCCTCTCAAGGACCCTCCCAGCCGCCTTCTGTCTACGCAGCGCACCAGTGTACCACAGAGCAGAGCGTGTAAATGTTACAGTCCGTGTCTTAAGGGGCGCATGGGCATCAAGTATCTCTTGCAGTCTAGTATTGTAATGGTCGACAAGCGCGTCAGTAGCAGAGTGATGGGCGGATATGGCCAGGTTTTGTAAGTCGTAAGACAGGTGTTCAGGGTTAATTTCTTTTGTTTTGCGAAAGCAGATTTTGTGTTTAGGCTTATTGAGTGAGGTCAGGAATGAAAAATCTAATGATATGGCATTATGATCAGATATGCCTAAATCATGTACATGAACATTGTTGACAGGAAAATTTGTTATAATGATGTCCAATATGCGCCCTTTTGTATGGGTAGGGACTGTCACGAGTTGTCTGAGATTAAGTGTATCAAGAAGTTGTAATAGTTCTGTAGTATATAGACTTGTGGGAGAATTAACATGGATATTAAAGTCTCCAAGAATTTCCACATTGTTTGATGTGGTGCACACTGACAAGAGTAGCTCAGTTTATTCTGAAATAAAACGTGGGTGTGGTTTAGGTGGCCGATATATGAGGATGGTTGTAAGTGGGATGGATTTTTTCACACGTAAAAGCCAAGCATTCAAATGATGACAGCTTTGGCAAGGTCACAGAGGACAGGTGAAAATCAGAACGATGAATAACCGCCAAACCCCCTCCACGTCCATTTCCCCTAGCTTTTTCCAGATATGTGTAGCCAGGGGGGCACGCTTCATTAAGTGCAGAGTACACTTCTGATTTGTGCCAGGTCTCAGTGAGGCACATAAAATCAAGCTTCTGATCAAATATATAGTTGTGGATAAAGGATGCCTTATTGGTAAGTGATTGACAGTTTAACAGTTCCATTTTAATCAATGAAGATGGAGTCCACTTTACCAGAGAGCGCAGCACAGTAGAGTCCACTCCACGTTTCACAGGACGCGCAGTGCGTTGTTCCTCCAGCAGGGGGCCTGGGTGTGGTCAATTATAGTTTTTTAGACCTGAGCCACGGGCGCTCTGATGACGCATCCGATGATATCGTTGGTGTGCGCCGGTGCTAGCAGCTGTCCACAGGCTTGGAACTGAGCTCTCGGTGATGCTCTCGGAGTAAACAAGACGCCGCCGTGACCCTCTATGGACGTAGCAGGGTCGGCGAAGAATGCCCAATTGCTTGAGAGCAGAGATGTTTGATGGGGCAAGGCGAGTGTTAAGTTCCAAGAGTTGGTTCGGCAGGTACCGGAGCATGGTGGATATAAGAGTCGTTGTGATGCTACAGTTAGCAGCTATCCATGGATCCGGCAAACGTGGATGAATGATGACTATGTACACCAGGATAAGTGGCAGTGCCCGTAGTAACCCAGGGGACAAGTGTGGCATACGTTGGAAGTGAGGGGAGCCCATGTGGACTGTAAAAGATTAGGTTTCAGGACAGTATCTGGTGGTAGCAGCCGATTAGCCTAGCCACGGACCGACGCAGCTCGATGGGCGAGAAAGCTTCAGCCAACTACTGTATTGTGACTGTCCGAGGGTTTATACCATCAATATGTTCGATTTGCTGAAACCAGTCCAGCTGACAAGATCCCCAGCTATATCTCAGGGCGATGAATAGCTCCAGATCACTCACCACTCCGGCAGTAAGGGCAGCTCCAGGTAAGAAACATCCGAGCCTAGATGGTTTAATATCCAAACAAAGCTGGACAAAGGGCTCAATATCTGTTATCAGTAGAACAGATACACAGAAAAGTTATAGCAGTTTTAGTAGGCTGAGAAGCGGCGAACACACGACGCCAGCGTCCTCTCCACCCACCCAGTAACTCCCAACAGTCTTCAGCAAAAAACTACATCATGCGTTGTGGTCGTATGTAGGTGCAGTTCCTCAATCTATCCTGGATCCGGCCCGGTTCCGGCTGACTACATCATGCGTTGTGGTCGTATGTAGGTGCAGGTCCTCAATCTAACCTGGATACGGCCCGGATCCAGCTGACTACATCATGCGTTGTGGTCGTATGTAGGTGCAGGTCCTCAATCTAAGCTGGATACGGCCCGGATCCGGCTGACTATATCATGTGTTGTGGTCGTATGTAGGTGCAGTTCCTCAATCTATCCTGGATCCGGCCCGGTTCCGGCTGACTACATCATGTGTTGTGGTCGTATGTAGGTGCAGGTCCTCAATCTAACCTGGATACGGCCCGGATCCGGCTGACTATATCATGTGTTGTGGTCGTATGTAGGTGCAGTTCCTCAATCTATCCTGGATCCGGCCCGGTTCCGGCTGACTACATCATGTGTTGTGGTCGTATGTAGGTGCAGGTCCTCAATCTAACCTGGATACGGCCCGGATCCGGCTGACTATATCATGTGTTGTGGTCGTATGTAGGTGCAGTTCCTCAATCTAACCTGGATACGGGCCGGTTCTGGTTGACTATATCATGCGTTGTGGTCGTATGTAGGTGCAGTTCCTCAATCTAACCTGGATACGGCCCGGATCCGGCTGACTGTATCATGCGTTGTGGTCGTATGTAGGTGCAGTTCCTCAATCTAACCTGGATACGGCCCGGATCCGGCTGACTATATCATGCGTTGTGGTCGTATGTAGGTGCAGTTCCTCAATCTAACCTGGATACGGCCCGGATCCGGCTGACTATATCATGCGTTGTGGTCGTATGTAGGTGCAGTTCCTCAATCTAACCTGGATACGGCCCGGATCCGGCTGACTATATCATGCGTTGTGGTCGTATGTAGGTGCAGTTTCTCAATCTAACCTGGATACGGCCCGGATCCGTCTGACTATATCATGCGTTGTGGTCGTATGTAGGTGCAGTTCCTCAATCTAACCTGGATACGGCCCGGATCCGGCTGACTATATCATGTGTTGTGGTCGTATGTAGGTGCAGTTCCTCAATCTAACCTGGATACGGCCCGGATCCGGCTGACTATATCATGTGTTGTGGTCGTATGTAGGTGCAGTTCCTCAATCTAACCTGGATACGGCCCGGATCCGGCTGACTATATCATCATCATCGTTTAGTGGACTTTTATTCTAGGTACTACCAGAAGCCCAGAGTTTTGTGACCTTAAAGAGCGTGATGGATTGTAAGGTGACATAATTCAGTAGCAATACTTTATAATTGATATAGAACTTAATAGGTAAACAGTGTAGAGATAATAAAATTGGTGTTATATGATCATATTTTCTTTACCTAGTAAGAACTCATTTTGGACTAATTGTAGCTTGTTTATTGAGAATGCAGGATCCAGTAATCTAGTCTAAAGGTCATGAATGCATGAACTAACTTTTCTGCATCAGAAACAGATAGCATGTGCCGGAGCTTAGCGATGTTTATGAGGTGGAAAAAGGCTGTTTTTGTAACATATGAAATATGATTTTCGAAAGACAAGTTGCTGTCTAATATAACACCCAGGTCTTTAACTGAAGAGGATGAAGTTACAGTACATCCTTCTAAATGCAAATTATATTCTAATAGGTTCGACGTATTGGTTTTTGGTCCAATAAGTAATAATTCAGTCTTATCTCAATTTAACAGAAGAAAATTAGAGGTCATCCAATATTTTATATCTTTAACACACTCTGTCAACTTACATAATTTTGAGATTTCATCTGGTCGTGATGAAATGTATAACTGAGTATCATCAGCATAAAGGCCCGTACACACCGGGACGAATTTCGCGCGCGATATTCGCCGACGTTTAACGCCTCGTGACTAAACAAAGGGCGCCAATGTGAGTGTGCACACCGACGCGAAAAACGGCACGCGTAAAAGCGTAATTTTTTTTTAAACGCCTCGGGTTCGTTTTTTTGGTTTGACGCGCCGCGTCAAAAACTATCCGACCAATGAGATTGCCGCTTTTGCTCACGTGTCTGGAGCTTCTGAAGTTACAGTAAAACACAACTTGGGGGGCGCTCAAACACAAAACGGTCTTGCCGAGCACACATACGTAACAGCGAAGAAGATATACGCCAAGTAGCGTCTCTGCCGGGAAGAAATGACGAGGAAGATGCAAGGCAAGATGAATGTAGAGCTGCTGGTCTCGTTGGTGTCGGAATAAAGAACTATATGACAAACGCGACAGCGACTACAAAAATCTTGTTAAAAGAGAACTGTTATGGAGTGGTATTGCAGAGTATAGACTGTTATGGAGTGGTATTGCAGAGTATAGACTGTTATGGAGTGGTATTGTATTTCTGTTTTACATTAAGCGCCATCTAATGTCAGGGAATGAATTTGCATGTTCACTCGGCTCATTGTAAGCGAAAAACGCTTGGGTGTGAACACAAAAAACGCGTTGAAAAACGCTGGCGAATAACGCGCACCGATATTCGTCCCGGTGTGTACGGGCCTTAACAGTTAACTAATTAATACAGCATAACAGTTAACTAATTCAATGTTTTCTTAAAATATTACCAAGTGGTAGCATATATATTGAGAATAGCAGAGGGCCTAACACAGATCCTTGCGGCACTCCATAATTTATTGACTTATCTTAGATTTTCCCAAATCTAAAAAGACAAAATGGTAATGATCTGATAGGTACAATCTAAACCACCTTAATGCCTGTCCATGAATACCCGTGTAATTTTGTAGCACTAAGATCAAGTAAAACTAGTATTAAGATACAGTTTTGGTCAGAAGCTAGAAGTAAGTCATTTGTAATTCTAACGAGCGCAGTTTATGTGCTATGATGGGGCCGGATTCCAGACATTTTTTCATACATATCATTATTTTGCAAAAAATAGCACAGTTGAGTGGTCATGACTTTTTCTAGTATTTTAGACATAAATGGAAGATTTGAAATGGGTCTGAAATTTGCTAATTCATTTCGATCTAATTGTGATTTCTTTATGGCTTAATAACTGCCAGCTTCAACGATCTTCGAACATAACCTAGAGATAAAGACGAGCTGATAATATTGAGAAGAGGCTCTTCTGCTACAGGGAACAATTCTATCAGTGGTTTAGTGGGTATTGGATCTAATAAACATGTTGTTGGTTTAGATGCAGAGATTAGTTTATTTAGCTCTTCCCGTCCTGTTCTTGAGGGGCGATAATTGTGGCTGAATCATAAGACGCTGTCAAAAGTAGTGCATTTACAATTCTATTTCTCATGCTTTCAATTTTCTCAGTGAAGAAAATCCTTAAGTCATAACTACTAAACTGTAATGGAATAATCTGTTCATGTGATGTCTGTTTATTTGGTAATCTCGCCACTGTACTAGTACTGCAGAGCTAAACCACTTAATGCTTTGTAAGTAATCAGCAATATTATAAAATGTATGCATTGTTTAATAGGGAGCCAGTGCGGTGTTGACAGAACCGGGCTAATATGGTCATACTTCCTGGTTCTGGTAAGAACTCGAGCTGCTGTGTTTTGGACCAGCTGTAGTTTGTTTATTAAGAGTACAGGGCAACCACCCAGTAGAGCATTACAATAATCTAGCCTTGAGGTCATGAACGCATGAACTAACTGTTCTGCATTTGTCATTGAAAGCATATGTTGTAATTTAGATATATTTTTAAGATGGAAGAATGCGGTTTTACAGACACTAGACACGTGACTTTCAAATGAAAGATTGGTATCAAAGAGCACACACACACACACACCCAGGTTCCTAACCGACGACGAAGACTTGACAGAGCAGCCATCAAGTGTTAGACAGTATTCTAGGTTATTACGCGAGGAAGTTTTTGGTCCAATAATTATGACCGCCGCTAGCGTAGCTAGCGAAAGCGGTCATAAAGGGATTGTCAAAGTTTTTTTTTTTTTTTTTTTTTTGTCACCTTACTGATTTTTTCGTCAACGATATCAGGGACACCGAAGCACCGGGGAACATGAAATTTGGTGGGCATGTAGCCCCACTAGACTTCTAAGGAAAAATTTCGTTTGGTCCCCGGGGGCCACTCCCCCCCCGCGCTGGGCCCCCCCAAACCCCAAAAAATGCAGTTTTTCCTAAATAACTACCTGAACCGTGGCACCGAGGATGAAGAAATTTTTATGGTATGTTGGTCTACTAGACTTTTACGGAAAAATTTCGTTTGGTCCCCGGGGGCCACTTCCCCCCCCGCGCTGGGGCCCCCTTAAATTTTTCGTCAACAATACCAGGGACACCGAAACACCGGGGAACATGAAATTTGGTGGGCATCTAGCCCCACTAGACTTCTAAGGAAAAATTTCGTTTGGTCCCCGGGGGCCACTCCCCCCCCGCGCTGGGCCCCCCCAAACCCAAAAAAATGCAGTTTTTCCTAAATAACTACCTGAACCGTGGCACCGAGGATGAAGAAATTTTTATGGTATGTTGGTCTACTAGACTTTTACGGAAAAATTTCGTTTGGTCCCCGGGGGCCACTTCCCCCCCCCCCCGCGCTGGGGCCCCCTTAAATTTTTCGTCAACGATACCAGGGACACCGAAACACCGAGGAACATGAAATTTGGTGGGCATGTAGCCCCACTAGACTTCTAAGGAAAAATTTCGTTTGGTCCCCGGGGGCCACTCCCCCCCCGCGCTGGGCCCCCCCAAACCCAAAAAAATGCAGTTTTTCCTAAATAACTACCTGAACCGTGGCACCGAGGATGAAGAAATTTTTGTGGTATGTTGGTCTACTAGACTTTTACGGAAAAATTTCATTTGGTCCCCGGGGGCCACTTCCCCCCCCCGCGCTGGGGCCCCAGTAAATTTTTAGTCAACGATACCAGGGACACCGAAGCACCGGGGAACATGAAATTTGGTGGGCATGTAGCCCCACTAGACTTCTACGGAAAAATTTCGTTTGGTCCCCGGGGGCCACTCCCCCCCCGCGCTGGGGCCACTCCCCCCCCGCGCTGGGCCCCCCCAAAACCAAAAAAATGCAGTTTTTCCTAAATAACTACCTGAACCGTGGCACCGAGGATGAAGAAATTTTTATGGTATGTTGGTCTACTAGACTTTTACGGAAAAATTTCGTTTGGTCCCCGGGGGCCACTTCCCCCCCCCCGCGCTGGGGCCCCCGTAAATTTTTCGTCAACGATACCAGGGACACCGAAGCACCGGGGAACATGAAATTTGGTGGGCATGTAGCCCCACTACACTTCTACGGAAAAATTTCGTTTGGTCCCCGGGGGCCACTCCCACCCCGCGCTGGGCCCCCCCAAACCCAAAAAAATTCAGTTTTTCCTAAATAACTACCTGAACCGTGGCACCAAGGATGAAGAAATTGTTATGGTATGTTGGTCTACTAGACTTTTACGGAAAAATTTCGTTTGGTCCCCGGGGGCCACTTCCCCCCCCCTGCGCTGGGGCCCCCGTAAATTTTTCGTCAACGATACCAGGGACACCGAAACACGGGGGAACATGAAATTTGGTGGGCATGTAGCCCCACTAGACTTCTACGGAAAAATTTCGTTTGGTCCCCGGGGGCCACAAGCCCCCCCGCCCCCCACGCTGGGCCCCCCCGCGCTGGGCCCCCCCGCGCTGGGCCCCCCCAAACCCCAAAAAATTCAGTTTTTCCTAAATAACTACCTGAACCGTGACACCGAGGATGAAGAAATTTTTATGGTATGTTGCTCTTAAGGGCCCACATCAACCTAGCCCATAATCACTCATTTGTGATTTGCGCCCCTCCCATAAAAAATGAAAATGCAATATTATTCTGCTTTAATCGCCCCTATCTTCAGTGGAGATGTTCAGAACTGCACCATATTTCATGTGTATGATTAACTTGACATCCTCTGGGGGTATCCTCTGCTAAGTTTTGTAGAATTTCATCCATGGGGGGGTATAAAATAAATTCATTTATGTGCACATTTAGTGACTGTACACTCATCGGCCTGTAGATGGTGCTGTTGAGCGAAGGGTTGCTGGTTTAGGATGATACTGTCACACACACACATGCAGGAATACAAACAAACGCAAGCATGCACACACACTGACATCCACACGCACAGACACACACCCATACACACACATACAAATCCACATGCACAGACACACACACACAAACACACACGCGCACACATGTACGCACACATACATACACGCACAGACACACACACACACACACACATACACAAACACATACACACACACAGACAGACATGCACATACTATTACTTTTTTTAGGTATATACATAAACACGCAATACAGCCAAATTACTCCACGTCATTTATTTTTGTGGAAAGCCAGTGCAGGCCTGAGCGGCGGTCATATTTTGTACCGCGATGCGGTACATCTAGTTAAAAACTGTTTTTTCAGAATTAAGTAGTAGGAAATTACTAGTCATCCAATTTTTTATATCACCTATACATTCCGTTAATTTTGTGAATTGGTAAGTTTCATCAGGGAGTGAAAAATATAGAGATGAGTATCATCAGCATAACAGAGAAAACTAATGCTGTCACGGGTGGTTGCAGGAAGGCAGACGGAGACGAAGATATATTTCCACAAACAAAGGTTTAATATAATAAATAAGACAGCAGAACAGGTAGCAACACACACTAAAATGTAACGGAGATCGGACCAAACAGATAACAGTGATTGACTAAACAGGTGATACAACTGAACTGATAATGACAGAAACCATAGAAATGAAGGAGTGGCGGGAAAAGAACAAAGGAACCAATCAAAACACAAACAGAAAGTCCAAACAAGCACTGATACGTGACAGTATTCCACCCTCCCAGTAGGTCCTCGCACCTTAGATAGACCAACTGCGGAGGGAGGAGGACGAAGAGGAGGACGAAGAGTAGGTGAAGGGCAGACAGAAGGCAGGAGAGACCAGGGCGGAGCAGACGGAGGGAGGAGCCATGGTGGAGGTAGGGCCGTGCAGGAGGCCATGGCGGAGACGCCCCTTCAGGCGGCCATGGCGGAGACGCCCCTTCAGGCGGCCATGGCGGAGACGACCCTTCAGGCGGCCATGGCGGAGACGACCCTTCAGGCGGCCATGGCGGAGACGACCCTTCAGGCGGCCATGGCGGAGACGCCCCTTCAGGTGGCCATGGCGGAGAACATGCTGACGACTCCAGGCGGCCCACTGACGGAGGTGGAGTCCTGGTCGCGGAGGCCGGAGGGGGAGACCGGGGATCCACCGACCATAATGGAGCTGGAGACTGGCAGACCCGCGGTGACCCCGCATGACTGATGGTGGAATAAGGGTGAGCTGAGGGGTCACTGCCTGATGTGATACTGTAGTAGACGGTTGCAGTGTTATAATTTTCTCCCTGATATTATCAATCTTGCAAGTAAAGAAGTTCATAAAGTCTTTACTGCTGTGCTGCTTGGAACATCAGAAGTTGAAGCTTTATTTGTTAAGCCTAACCCCACTGTATCAAATAAATACCTAGGGTTGTGTTTGTTTTCTTCTAAAAGTGTTGAAAAATCAGCAGATATAGCAGTTTTTAAGGCCTTTACACACAATCGTGCTTTCTCCACGAAATGCGACAAACATCTAGTTTTGTTTTCTTCCAGCAACGCTCCATCTCTCTGGCTGCTCTCTTAAGGGCCTGAGTGTGCTCGCTGTACCACGGCGTTGGACTATTTTCTTTAATCTTCTTTAAGCGCAACGGAGCAACTGTGTCTAAAGTGCTGGAAAAGAGAGAGTTAAAAGTTTCTGTGGCAACATCGAGTTCTTTGGCTTTGCAGCCTTGGCTAAATGAAGTTTACACGAGACTAGATAATGATCTGAGATGTCATCGCTCTGCTGCAGAATTTCAACGGCATCAACATTTATTCCGTGTGATAATATTAGATCTAGAGTATGATTACGACAATGAGTAGGTCCTGACACGTGTTGTCTAACTCCAGTAGAGTTTACAATGTCTTTAAATGCCAAACCCAATGCATCTTTTTCATTATCTACATGTATATTAAAATCACCAACAATTAGGACTTTATCTGCAGCCAGAACTAACTCTGATAGAAAGTCAGTGAATTCTTTGATAAAGTGTGTATGGTGCCCTGGTGGCCTGTGTACAGTAGCCAGCACACATCTCAAACGTGAGTCATCATTTACACTAGATAATGTTACCAGTGTTGGGGAAAGTTACTTTTAAAAGTAATGCAATACAATATTGCGTTACACACCAAAAGTAAAATAATAAGCTTCTGGCTGAAGGATATGCAAATTCACGCGTGTCCAGTAGAGGGCGCCGCACAAACACACCTTTCAGCTGCTGTTCTGGATAATGGAAGAATGGGATACAGGAGAAAAAAGTTTAACACTTACTTTACCAATAAAAACAAACAAATGTTTTGCTTATGTTTACCTTAATCATCGAAGGTCAGGAGCAAGTACATTAGTCAAAGTGAGATTAAATGCATAAAAATTTATGTTTTATTTAACATATTTACTTATTGGAGGTTTGCATAGTATTCTAATTCTGCGTTTCAATGATTTTATTCATTTTGAGGAATATTGAATTATTTAATTTTTTTCAAGTGAGATGATACTGAAGATATTACTATAAACTACAGCAACACCTCCCCCTCTTTGCCTTTCTGAAGAGGCTCATGTTTAAAACAATAATCTTGAAGGGTGGACTCATATACACAATTCTATTATTAAAGCACCCAATAATGACGTGCAACATGAATGTTTTACATGTCTAAAGCATATATAGTGAATAAACTAGTCTTAATCAACCTTTTTACATAAAGTTTCCTGAGTTCGTGCACTGGTGACTGGAGAACTGCTGAAACTATTAACCCACTGATGTGCTATTCACTGATGCTGACTCCAGAACTACTGCCAGTGGATCACCGAAACATGTTCAATATCTTTAATTTGTTATACTTTATGCTTTTCAGCAAAAGACATCAGAAACATACATTTTGCCCGCATTAGGAACCCCTCTGCAGGCACACGGTTCTCAGCATGTCGGACACACTGTTCTCAGGTCAGTGTACGGTTGGACGAACCGGA
>CM038640.1:35321122-35323622 GCA_021554675.1 Leuciscus idus | reverse complement strand
ATTCTGACACAAAATGCAGTTTAACTTTTTACTCCGCTTCAAGTTCTACTTCCTAGCAGGTAAGCGGGTGAAGAGTACTTACTTGACTAGCGATCCTTCAGTATAGTTTGATGTACATTGATGTGCTTGTGATCCACGTGTTACATCTGACACTCAACACCGCCACGCCCTTGGCTCCGCCCTGCTAATTTTAATAACTCCGCCCCCAGGAGGGTCTACCGCACTGCTCATGAATAATGCCTCAGAAACGAGAGTCCCAGAAGCTCCCGCCCCTATCTAATACCAACACAAGTTCTTTAAAACACACACACACACACACACACACACACACACACACACACACTTCTAAGCGCGATCGTTTCTCCGCCTTTCTTTCGTAAACACGTACGCGAAAATCACTCCTAAATAAGGCACTGGTACACTATGTTTTGCGACAGATCCGCCCTCTATCTGCACTAGAGATGCTCTAGTAAATATGAAATGTACTTCTCAAAATATTGATGATTAAAAACAAAGTTTGATCTTTCGAAAGCTCATGAATGCGCGAGCTAGCACTGCTCCATCTCGCGCGGTGGCACAGCAGACTCACGCGCTTATATATTCCTGCACACACCGAGACTGACGGACAGCCGCCTCCGCCAATCAGAGGGCAGGATATTCACTAAGGCCCCCTAAACGGCCAATAGTGAAGCTCCAAATGAAGGCATGTGCTTTCGGTCACCGCCCCTCCTCGCTGAATAGGTATCCAGCGGACTGCCTGTGCTGACCCGACAGAAACTAATCAATATCATCAATATCAACAAATGTCACTTGCCGAGGACAGAAATGACTTTGAATATTTAACTATGATTTATGACCTGTGACAACCCCATCGCGCTGGTTCGGGAACAGTCGTGAACTCGACACAGGCACCGTCACATGTGTAAACAAGCCCTGACTGAGTTCCTCAGCACGAAACTGACGCGAACAACCGCGAATAATAACCGAATAAAGCTGGGAACACGCGTTAAGTGACACTGACATTATGCAATATAATACATTAATGCGATAGTGAGTTTTTAAAGACACCCTCCCTCGTTTCTGCAGGAGGGGGGAAATCTGGGAAATGTAGTCCTGTTCTCTGAACCTGCTGCAAAACAAGAAAAATAAGAATTTTCAGAAGATTTTATTTTTGTCCCAAGTTCCATAATTCTTATTATTTTTCTTTTTTACAAGATGTTACAATAACTGACACAATGGTCTTGTTCATGTAATGTGATACTGGTTTATGAGAGATGGACAATATGAATAGGGGTGAGCGGGGCTAGCTGTCACATACTTGTTTTAAATACTTCCACACATGCCATCATGACGAAACTTAGTGTATTAGTTGCCATATCAACACTATATAGAGAAGAAATTGCGCCAAAATTCAGAAATCTTTGGAAGATATCACTGAACATTTTTTTAACCATAGCAAAAGTTTTATTTTTTATTTTTTTTTATTTTATTTTATTTTTACTGAAGTTAATTGAGAAAAAGGTTGCGAGAGAGTCATAATTTAGACTTTTATCTCATATTTTGATTTAAATTCATAATTACCCTATGACTTAGTATGCATAATGTCGAATTTGAGACATTTTACATTTACATAATTAAGATTTATCAGAGCATAATTTTTTTCTTACCCACTTCTTCACACACACACACACACACACACACACACACACACACACACACACACACACACACACACACACACACACACACACGTTTGAAAGGAAGGCCGTCAGTCTATGTGTGTGTGATGGAGCTTCTGTCCTCTAGAGGGAGTGTTGAAGCTCAGTCCTGGGGTCCATGGAACTATTTAGAGAAAAGCAGTGTAAAAATATAGAAACAAAAATTAAAATAAATACATACATTTGGTTAAAAAATAAATAATAATATTTACTAAAATAAACAAATATTAAATTAATACATACAATTAAAATACATTGATTAAAATAAATAAATAAAATTTGATTTAAACAATACATTTATTCACTTGATAAACATAAATGAATAAAACACATCTAACTTGCATCTTACAGTATTACAGTGAGGAGACAAAAATGCAATGATGCAGTGTAAAAGAAACAAAATATTTTACACATTTACAATATGATTTTTTCACAGTTTAATTGGGTGTACATGTGAACATATAGCTGTCTTTATATGTTGTGGTCCCGCGCAGGAGATGATGATGTTTGGGGTCTGGCTGAATCCAGCAGCACACGGACAAGGTATACACACACACACACACACACACAGTCATTCTGAACACAGTCTCACGTCAGTGGCTTTAACCACAAACTGTGTGAGATTCTAGAGCTGCTGTCAGACAACATCCCTAGCCCAGCGCTAACAATAACCTCTCCGCTAGCCCAGCGCTAACACCTCTCCGCTAGCCCAGCGCTATCACCTCTCCGCTAGCCCAGCGCTATCACCTCTCCACTAGCCCAGCGCTAACACCTCTCCGCTA
>CM038640.1:35311122-35313622 GCA_021554675.1 Leuciscus idus | reverse complement strand
TATACTGAGACACAAACCCAATCTCCAAACCCTGGGATGTAGGAATAGGCAGAAGATTATGAGGGATTGATTTTGATTAAGAAAACAACATGAATTTTGTTTTATCAGCATTTATTTAATTCAAATAAGTTACGCTGAACAATATTAAACGCAAGCTGTAACTGAGAGAGAGCCAGATTAGGTGTGGATGCTGAACCATATATAACTGTATCATCAGCGTAATAATGAAAATTTACATTATGAACATTTTGATCTATATTATTTATATATAGAGTAAGTAGGAGTGGTCCTAGGACTGACCCCTGTGGCACACCTTTAGTTACACTGAGTGAACTAGAGATAAACCCTTCTGCCTGTACACACTGAGTTCTGTTTGAGAGATGGTTATTAAACCAACTAATAGTATGTTTAGATAATCCAATCCTGACACGTCGTTGTATCAGTAAGGTATGATCAACAGTATCACATGCTTTTGATAGACCGATGAATAAGACTGCACAGTGTTTCTTGTTATCAACAGATTCAATCAAATCATTTAGTACCTTTAGGGCTGCCGTAGTTGTTTTCTAAAACCAGATTGAAAACCAGACAGGGTATTATTAACAGACAGAAAGTCCAGAAATGTTTTGAGGACTTTGGCCAAGACTGACAGCTTGGACATGGGCCGGTAATTATTTGGGTGTGTGGGATCTCCGCCTTTAAACAGGGGAAGAACAAAAGCTGATTTCCATATAAGTGGAATTTCATTTAAGACAAGAGAAAGGTTAGAAATATGAGTCAGAGGTGGGGCAATAAAATCAGCAGCTAGCTTTAAAAAGTAAGAGTCCAATTTATCAGGACCTGCCGATTTTGAAACATCTACAGATTTCAGGGCTTTGCACACCTCAGAGATTGTTGAATGATTGACTAGACACGAAGCTCTCTGGCTGAACAATCGAAGGCTTCACATGAGCAACATTAACTGAATCAAACAAAAAACCAGAAGCTATGAAGTGTTCATTGAAACAATTAAGCATTTTTACTTTATCAGTGATTGTATGAGAGCCCTTATTAATACATGATGGAAGTTCTATACCTTTATTATTTTCAGCTAATGATTGAACACTTTTCCAAAATGTTGATGAATTGTTTAGATTGTGAGATGTTAGTATAAGGGCAAGCGTGCATGCACTGCGCAATCGCCTGAAATCAAGCCCGTCTGAATTTACATGGGTTTTCCTAGCGTTTGCCCATGCCAGGCTGCGCTCATGAAGCATGTTTGAGTAAGGATGAGAACACCATGCATTATTCCGACCCTTCACCCTGTACCTTTTGAGAGGAGCATGTTTGTTGACTAAAGCAGAAACATTTGCATAAAAACGTTCCCAGGCGATTTCAAGGTCAGGAATTAAATGAATTTGTTCCCACTCCAAATGATTGTAATCGTGTAGGAACCCTTGTTCTGGGAAATGTGTCATGTTACGCTTGGTTATGATGCGTGGTTTGGTTTTAGGAATGTTTGTGTTTCTAACCGTTGCGATGACACAGTGGGACTGATGCACGGATGCAGCTGAACACTTATGGGGAGTGTTTGTTAAGATTGGATCTTTTAGTGATGCTTTCTCTGGACATTTTAGGTTCGGTCTAGTGGGCTTGTCAACAATCTGAAAAAGATTCAATGCATCGCAATAGGTTTAAAATTCATCAGTTGCTGAATGCAACCAATTTAAATCACCAAGAAGTACCAATTCTTTAGTATAATAGTAATACTTTTTTAGATGGAATAGTTTATTGAATCTTTAGACAATGATATTATATGATACTCATGATTTTTAATAGAATGATGTCTGGATAATCAGTTATCTGCTTCAGTCCAGTTGAAATATTACTAACAATATCAAAGTTTGGTCCCACTCTATTTTAAGTGGCATTAAGAACTATGTACTTGGTTCAAGCGTTTAAGGCCTTTAAGCACACGTGCGTAAAAGGACATTACGTTTTATTTAGCAAGCCTGTAACCACTTAAATCATTAATGTAAAAGACCCTTTACAGCCAATACAGGCAATTTACTAAGGAAATATATGGTTTCTTTACCATATAATATACCATTTACCAAATATATGGTTTCTATACCGCTACGTGCTTGAACCCTTAATAAAAAGGGCCTGAAATCCAAAATACTCGAAAATTTCGGCTAATCTGGGGCATGCATTTTGTCCGCCTTGAGCCAAGTATTCCAGGAGTTCTTTTATGTTTATTTATTTAACAGGGACAATCAGTGGTGTAGTGGTAAAAAAAGAGGTGGGTAAACTATAAATTCTGGTGGACCACAACTTGATCACCCGGTAAGGTGGGCCACTGCCTACCGGTGTATGTGTATCCTGATGACATCGCTATAGGCTACCATTTGATGGTACTACCAAGGGTATTGTTCCCTCATCATAGGTCACACAATCACTATTCAATTCATACATCAATCTAAGTTCTTGTTAAAGAGACTCAAAAAGGAATAATATGGTT
>CM038640.1:35288622-35303622 GCA_021554675.1 Leuciscus idus | reverse complement strand
CTCTCTCCCGCTCCGGCTCACACTCGTCTCTCCGCAGGCCGTCTCATCGTGACCATCTGGGTGATCGTGTCTCCGTCGAACTCGAAGCAGAAGTACACGCTGAAGATTGCGCACGACTCGCTGCCGGAGCAGCTGATCGCGGAGGCCATCCGCAAGAAGACGCGTAGCATGCATCTGTCCGCGCAGCAGCTGCGTCTGTGTGTGCAGGAGTACCAGGGCCAGTACATCCTCAAAGTGTGCGGCTGCGACGAGTACTTCCTGGAGAAATACCCACTCAGCCAGTACAAGGTGTGTGTGTGTGTGTGTGTCGCTCTCTACAGTAGCTGTGCTTCCATAAACCTGTTCTTATGTGAAGTTTGGGATATTGCACAAAAAGAAAATCCTAAAAGGCAGATAATAAACCTATACACTCAACTGAGGCGGATAATGAGAAGCCGTGTGAATGTAAAGCATGAGTGTGTGTGTGTGTGTTCAGTACATCCGCAGCTGCATCACTCTGGCCCGTCTGCCGCACCTGATGCTGGTCAGTAAGGACAGTCTGTACAGTCAGCTTCCCTCCAGCGGGTTCCTGGCCCCGTCCTACAGCCGGCGCACGCCTCAGCCCAGCCCCTGCCCCGCCGGAGGAGACCCCGGGGCCCCGCGCTCGCTCTGGGCCTTCAGCACACACCTCCGGGTCCGGCTGCTGTGCGCCACGTACGTCAACGTCAACATCAGAGACATCGACAAGGTGAGAGAGAGAGACATTAATTAATGCTCATCACTCGCTGTGACGTGTGTTCTACCGCTGTGTGTGTGTGTGTGTGTGTGTGTGTCAGATCTATGTGAGAACAGGAATATACCATGGAGGAGAACCGCTGTGTGACAACGTCAATACACAGAGAGTACCCTGCTCCAACCCAAGGTAACACTCACACACACACACACACACACACACACACACACAGAGTGACACACATTAACGATCTCTCACACACAGGTGGAACGAGTGGTTGTCGTATGACATCTTCCTGACAGATGTTCCTCGTTCTGCTCGTCTCTGTCTGTCCATCTGCTCCGTCAAGGGCCGCAAGGGGGCCAAAGAGGTGCTTTACCTTTCCTTACCTGTCAATCAGCATGAGTGACTCACTGAGATCTCACAGCGTGTGTGTGTGTGTGTGTGCAGGAACACTGTCCGCTGGCCTGGGGAAACATCAATCTCTTCGACTACAAAGACACACTGGTCGGTGGTAAAGTGGCTCTGGGTCTGTGGCCGGTTCCTCACGGACTGGAGGATCTGCTCAACCCTATTGGAGTGTCAGGAACAAACTCAAACAAGGTGTGTGAGGAATATGGCCATCAGAAGAGCTCTGAATCAGATCATCCTCACTGCTCTCCATCAATGCACTGTAGTAGCTGTAAAGTCTCAAGAAACGCATTATAAGACTCATCTAGACATTGCTGCACCTTTAGAAAGTATAATGCATTAACACACGTGAGAAACAACCAATTTCACATATACTTATATATGAAGAGTTCAGATGCAAAAACCTCAGTCCACCTCACTAAAGATCACTGAAGATGCTACTGGAGACAATGAAAATGATGAAAGCAGAATTCAAAATGTAACCATGTAGAAAGGTATCCTCACAGTAGGGGGAGCTGTGACGCTCTTTGATGTTTACGGGCTACTCCTGAAATCCTGCCATTGCCACTATAACCATCGACAAAACTTGCAGCTCGCCAATTGAAAGCCGGATCATACGCACACAGTATTATTATTTTCATATAATTTCATATTATTTATGAAGAGATGTCATTTTTATTTGATTTAACTTTATTGTCCTTAAAGGAGATTATTAATGTAGACAGCAGTATACTTACACATGTAGCAACACAACACACACACAAAAACAACACATATTTATAATAAATCATTTAAAAACCTAATTTCAGCAGGTATAAAGGAATTCTTATATCTATTTGCACAAGGGGAGTTTAAGTCTCCGTCCTGAAGGAAGCAGTTGAAGTTCAGTACACAATGGGTGAGTGACATCAGAAAGGACTAACTGGCCCTTCCGAGTCACCCTATGCTCATAAATGTGTGTGATAGTCCTTAAGTCGGTCCCCACTATCTTGCTGCACATTGTAACTATACTAGTCAACTTCCTCCTATTCTTGACATTAAGATTACCATACCAACAAATAATGGAAAAACTTAAAGGACAAGTTCGGTATTTTACACTTAAAGCCCTGTTTACAGATCGTTTCTGATGAAATAGAACGGTTAAGATAAAAATTTGGACACATGCTGCTGTCCCGAGAATTTTAGGTTTCTTTCGCTTCTCCCCCCCACCTACAGAATGGCTGTATATGGGCACTGGAACAATCCTTCCAAAAAACGCATTAGCGAAAGAAACCTAAAATTCTCGGGACAGCAGCATGTGTCCAAATTTTTATCTTAATCGTTCTATTTCATCAGAAACGATCTGTAAACAGGGCTTTAAGTGTAAAATACCGAACTTGTCCTTTAAGACAGATTCAATAAAACAAGTAGGCTATAAAACATTTTCATAAAGGAAGCATCCATGTTAAAAGTTTGAAGTTTCCTAAGAAAATACATACGCTGAAGAGCTTTTCCTCTAATAATATCAGTGTTTGCCTCGAATTTTAGTTTATCATCAAATACAGTCCCTAAATATGTGTACTGTTTGACCACTTCTACGTGATGTCCCGTTATGACAGAAGGCAACACAGGTACAGAGCTCTTCTTACGGAAATCAATGGACATCTCTTGTTTTCGAATAATTCATATTTAAAAATGAAGCATCACACAGTTGAATAAAATGATCTACCACTGGACCAGGACCCGACTCATAATGTAATTTATTCCTGTGATCAAAGCTGATTTTCAGCATCATTACTCCAGTCAAGTCAAGTCATCTTCATTTATATAGCGCTTTTAACAATGTAGATTGTTTCAAAGCAGCTTTACAGAGATAAACGTATAATTTATGGTAACAGAGATTGTTTTGGCTTTATATCGGTTCTTTAGTAAAGTTATTTTCCAGCTAAGGTTAGTTATGATTGATTCGCTTCCGTCGCAACAATCATTTGTTATTAAATTAGGGGCCGCTAAGACGACACCATTCTCTCTACATAGACTTTAAACGCAAACCTGTGAGAAACGCTGATGGCGTTCACATGCGCATTTAGAATTGGTTCTATAGTTATGTGTGTTTGAATATATGTACGCAGGTTTGTAATTCCCTACAAACCAAGCCTAAACAAAGTACTGGTGTTTCCTTATAATTTTTGATACAGAATTTATTTTATTTTATCAATTCGGGGGAGATACGCGAATTGAGTTTCCCGACAACGCTTTATCTGTAGAGTGGTAAAGGGATCCTCCATAGGGAGAGACTAGTTGGCACTTCAGCACTGCGTTGTCATCGGGTCCAGGCGAAGGTCCTTCATCAGATCTGGATACGGCCTGGATCCGGCAGGCTGCGGGAAAACCTCGGGATAAACAAAGACACTAAAATTAGCGTAGATGCCATTCTTCTCATGATGTAACGAGTACATCAGGATTTATGGGAAGTGTTCCTGGTTCCAGCTGACCTAATCTATGCAGCCTAACATTAAATTATAGAAGTCTATAATGTATTATGTGAAAGCTAGGTCAAAGAGATGTGTTTTTAGTCTAGCTTTGAACTGACAGGGTGTGTCTGCTTCCCGGACAATGGTAGGAAGGCTGTTCCAAAGTTTTGGTGCTAAATAGGAAAAGGATCTACCGCCAGCAGTCGATTTTGATATTCTAGGTATTATCAACTGGCCGGAATTTTGAGATCGCAATAGACGTGAAGGACTATAATGTGTTAAGAGCTCGCTCAAGTACTGCGGAGCTAAACCATTTAGTGCTTTGTACGTGATCAGCAATATTTTAAAATTGATGCGATGTTTAATAGGGAGCCAGTGCAGTTTTGACAGAACCGGGCTAATATGGTCATACTTCCTGGTTCTGGTAAGAACTCGAGCTGCTGCGTTTTGAACTAGCTGTAGTTTGTTTATTAAGCGTGCAGGGCAACCACCCAGTAGAGCATTACAGTAATCTAGCCTTGAGGTCATGAACGCATGAACTAATTGTTCCGCATTTGTCAATGAGAGCATATGACGTAATTTAGATATATTTTTAAGATGGAAAAATGCAGTTTTACAGATACTAGACACGTGACTTTCAAATGAAAGATTGGTATCAAAGAGCACACCCAGGTTCCTAACCGACGACGAAGACTTAACAGAGCAGCCATCAAGTGTTAGACAGTATTCTAGGTTATTACGTGAGGAAGTTTTTTGTCCAATAATTAGAAACTCTGTTTTTTCAGAATTTAGAAGTAGGAAATTACGAGTCATCCAATTTTTTATATCCGCTATGCATTCCGTTAATTTTGTGCATTGGTAAGTTTCGTTAGGTTTTGAAGAAATATAGAGCTGAGTATCGTCGGCATAACAGTGAAAGCTAATGCCATGTTTCCTAATGATATCTCCTAATGGTAGCATGTACAGAGTGAACAGTAGCGGTCCTAGTACTGAGCCTTGTGGTACACCATACTGAACTTGTGATCGATAAGACATCTCTTCATTTATTGCTACAAACTGATAACGGTCAGATAAGTGTGATTTAAACCATGCTAGTGCAATTCCACTAATGCCAACATAATTTTCGAGTCTATTTAAAAGAATGTTGTGGTCGATAGTATCAAATGCAGCACTAAGTTCGAGTAACACTAATAGAGAGACACAACCACGATCGGATGATAAGAGCAAATCATTTGTGACTCTAATGAGAGCTGTCTCGGTACTATGGTACGGTCTAAATCCTGACTGAAAATCCTCGCAGATATCATTTCTTTCAAGAAAGGAACACAGTTGTGAAGATACTGCTTTTTCTAATATCTTTGACAGAAAGGGTAGATTCGAGATCGGCCTGTAATTGACTAATTCTGTAGGATCAAGTTGCGGTTTTTTAACAAGCGGTTTAATCATAGCCAGCTTAAAGGTTTTTGGTACTTATCCTAGAGACAAAGATGAATTAATGATATTAAGAAGAGGATCTATGACCTCTGGAAGCATTTCTTTCAGTAGCTTAGTCGGTATAGGGTCTAACATACATGTTGTAGATTTAGATGATTTAACGAGTTTAGTAAATTCTTCCTCTTCTATAGCAACGAACGAATCAAATTTTTCCTCCGGGAGACTACAATGCACTGCCTGATGCGATACTGTAGTAGACGGTTGCATAGTTATAATTTTCTCCCTGATATTATCAATCTTATAAGTGAAGAAGTTCATAAAGTCATTACTGCTGTGTTGCTTGGAAACGTCTGTGCTTGAAGCTTTCTTTTTCGTTAGTTTAGCCACCGTTTCAAATAAATACCTAGGATTATGTTTATTTTCTTCTAATAGGTTTGAAAAATAAGCAGATCTAGCAGCTTTTAAGGCCTCTCTGTAAGCAATCGAGCTCTCTTTCCATGAAATGCGAAATACCTCTAGTTTTGTTTTCTTCCAGTTGCGCTCCATTTTTCTGGCTGCTCTCTTAAGGGCCTGAGTGTGCTCGTTGTACCACGGCGTTGGACTATTTTCTTTAATCTTCTTTAAGCGCAACGGAGCAACTGTGTCTAAAGTGCTGGAAAAGAGAGAGTTAAAAGTTTCTGTTGCAATATCGAGTTCTTCTAAGCTATCTGGGATGCTGAGATGATGAAACTGATTAGGAAGATTATTAATAAAGCAATCTTTAGTGCCAGAAGTGATAGGTCTAACATATTTGAAACATTGAGTCGGCTTTGAAGCCTTGGCTAAATGAAGTTTACACGAGACTAGATAATGATCTGAGATGTCATCGCTCTGCTGCAGAATTTCAACGGCATCAACATCTATTCCATGTGATAATATTAGATCTAGAGTATGATTACGACGATGAGTAGGTCCTGACACGTGTTGTCTAACTCCAATTGAGTTTACAATGTCTTTAAATGCCAATCCCAATGCATCTTTTTCATTATCGATGTGTATATTAAAATCACCAACAAATAGTACTTTATCTGCCGTCAATATTAATTCTGATAGAAAGTCTGCAAATTCTTTGATAAAATCTTTATGGTGCCCTGGTGGCCTGTATACAGTAGCCAGCATAAATCTCAAGCGTGATTTATCATTTATACTATATATTTTTACATTAAGTACTAACACTTCAAAAGAATTATATTTAAAACTTGATTTCTTAGTGGTTTTGAAAATATTACTATAAATTACAGCAACACCTCCCCCTTTGCGTTTCAGACGAGGCTCATGTTTATAACAGTAATCTTGCGGGGTGGACTCATTTAAAGTAATGTAATCGTTTGGTTTTAGCCAGGTTTCTGTCAAACACAGCACATCTAGATTATTATCTGAAATCATATCATTAACAATGAGTGCTTTTGAAGTAAGCGATCGAATATTCAGCAACCCAAGCTTTAGCATTTGCTCATCTGTATTATAGCTGTTTTTTATTTGTTGAACATCAATTACATTTTTAATCTTAGATGGGTTTAAACGTTTTTTGGATTTCCAAATTCGGGGAACAGACACAGTCTCTATATGATGATAGCTAGGTGAAAGAGGCTCTATGTGATGGCATTTATCTTTCACTCACAGTCTTCAGTGTCACATGATCCTCCAGAAATTATTCTAATATGCTGATCCGGAAAATCTGGTTTCCCGACCAAATCACAGCACAGAGACAGCGCTCATAATGATAACAAACAATATTCGGTTAAATATTGATACAGGCGAAACAATTCTGGTACTACTCGACCTCAGTGCTGCATTTGACACTGTCAATCACAACATACTTCTGGACAGGCTGGAAAACTGGGTGGGGCTTTCTGGAATAGTCCTAAAATTGTTCAGGTCATACTTAGATGGGAGAGGTTATTATGTGAGTATAGGAGACCATAAGTCTGAGTGGACATCCATGACATGCGGAGTCCCTCAAGGCTCAATTCTTGGGCCAGTTCAGAACCCTGTTCAACCTGTATATGCTCCCAATGAGCCAAATAATGAGAAAGAACCAAATCTCCTACCACAGCTCTGCAGACGACACACAGATCTACCACCGCTCTGCAGACGACACACAGATCTACTTAGCCCTATCGCCTAACCATTACAGCCCCATTGACTCCCTGTGCCAATGCATTGATGAAGTCAACAGTTGGATGTGCCAAAACTTTCTTCAGTTAAACAAAGACAAAACTGAAGTCATTGCGTTTGGAAACAAAGATGAAGTTCTCAAGGTGAACGCATACCTTCACTCTAGGGGTCAAACAACTAAACATCAAGGAGTCAATTCTGGAGTCAGACCTTAGTTTCAGTAGTCAAGTCAAAGCAATAACTAAATCAGCATACTATCATTTCAAAAATATTGCATGCAATATTGCAAACTTGTTCATGCTTTCATCACCAGCAGGGTGGATTATTGTAATGGACTCCTCACTGGCCTTCCCAAAAAGACCATAAGACAGTGTCAGCTCATACAGAACGCTGAGCAGAACCAGAACATATGAACACATCACACCAGTCCTCAGGTCCTTACATTGGCTCCCAGTTACATTTAGGATTGATTTTAAAGTATTATTACTGGTATATAAATCATTCAATGTGGACCTCAATACATTGCAGATATGCTCACTGAAGATAAACCCAACAGATCACTCAGATCATTAGGATCACATCAGCTAGAAACACCAAGGGTTCACTCTAAGCATTGCGAGTCCGCTTTAGCTATTATGCTGGAACAGCTTCCAGAAGAGATCAGACGTGCTCCTACAGTGCTCACATTCACATCCAGACTCAAAACACTTCTGTTTAGCTGTGCATTTACTGAATGAGCACTGCACGGACTGATGGGGCAGTGAACCCGAGGTTACCCCGTGAGTCAGTCCTAGAGATCCTCCTGTATGATTTTAGGGGGAAATCGGGTCTATTGGAGACGTCCAATAGATTTCTTAGGCGCCGGAATAACACCACAGACACAGTTTAATCACCATGGGAATATCTGTAAAACTGGGAGTCGTGAAAAATATGATACACCGGTTATTTGCCTGATGAGAAGTTATCTATGTATCATCTTTTTACTCTTTTAATTTCTTTTATAACTGTTTTAATTTTCCTTGCATTTTTTTTGGTGATTATTTTAATTCCTTTCTGTAAAGCACTTTGAATTGCCATAGTGTACTATGAAATGTGCTTTATAAATAAACGTGCCTTGCCTTGCCTTACCTCAGCAACTATATTCACATTATAACCGGCGTGATTTGTGTGCAGGAAACGCCGTGTGTGGAGCTGGAGTTTCCCTGGTTTAACCAGACGGTGGTGTTTCCAGATGAGCAGCAGATTGAGGAACACGCCAACTGGAGCATCTCTCGTGAGCTGGGCTACAGCTACTGTCTGGGGCTGGTACACACACTCACACACACATACACACACTTATTCACTCACACACACACACACACACACATTCTTGTACATCTATCTTTATGAGGACACTCATTGACACAATGCAATCTCTAGCCGCTTACCCTAACCTTACCCATCACAACTAAGTGCCTAACCCGACCCCTGACCCTAAACCGACCCTTAACCTCATTATAACCTTATCCCTAAAACCAAGTCTTGACTCTCAAACAGGCCTTTAAAGGCTCTCAGAAACTGAGGACCGGCCAACATGTCCTCACTTTACTCTTTTGTCCTCACTCCAGTGGTCTAAAACTCAAACTGGTCCTCACAAAGATAGTTGTACAAGTACACACTCTCTCTCACACACACACACACACACAGAACTCATGCTGAATCTCTCTGGCCCATCAGAGCAGTCGCTTGGCGTGTGATAGCACTATATCGCAGGCAGACGCGGAGCAGCTGCGAACGCTGTGCAGTCGAGACCCGCTGTATGAGCTCTCAGAACAAGAGAAGGACTTCCTGTGGAGACATCGGTAAACACACACACACACACACACACACGTTACATGTTATGGTAACACTTTACATGTGTTTGGTTGAAACTTTTATCCAAAGCCACTCGCATTGCATTCAAGGATTATACTTTATCAGGTCGCGCCTTCACTGGGAATCAAACCCATGAGACAAATTTAAAGTCTTCATGAAAGGGAAGTTGCGCTGGTCTTTTCTTCCTCTATTGTGCTGTTTATCCAAGTGAACCGCTTCTGGAACAGGAACAAATGTAGGGCGGGGCTTGATTGTGTTCGTGGGGAATTGATTGGATGGTTGGATGGTTGTGGTTTTCTTTCATCATCTCGTGTTCAAGATCCACCCATGTTTTACATTCTAATAATATGTCACTGTTGTTACTGTATTTTTGATCAAATAAATGCAGCCTTGGTGAGCAGAAGAGACTCTTTCAGAAACATTAGATGGTTATAATACAATAATACAACTCTTATCGCTTACCTCAGCAACTATATTCACATAATAACCTTATGGGACCACCTTATGATCTCTGAGAGCCACCTGGGAGCTATCATAATCATAGGCAAACTCTGTTCCCTCACCCTGGCCAGAGTCGGCGTTATGAGGCAATGGGGAGGAAATGCGTAGAGCACCTCGTTTGGCCATGGATGGGCCAGTGTGTCCACGCCGAGGCGGGCATCCTCGTAGGCACTTCTGACCTCTGCAGAAGCATCCAATTGCACCAAGTCTGGCATGACAGACAGAAGCGCGTGTCCAATGCCAGGTAAGGGACCCGCCCCTTACCAAGTGTATAAAACACCTGCACGCGCTATCTTTCCTCAGTTGATATTCGCTTCTCACAACCTCTTGCTGCGCAGCTCAACTGTTTTCGCTGACTTCACCAGAGTCAACAGAAGGAAATATCTATATCGATCAGCCTCCGCCAGACGTGATTGTCAGAACGTTGCGGTTACTGTCCCTGCCATGGGACGGCCGTATCAGAACGCAGCCAGACCCAAGGCCCCCAGCAGCCCAGCCAGCAGCCCAGCCAGCAGCCCAACCAGCAGCCCAACCAGCAGCCCAACCACCAGCCCAACCAGCATCCCAGCCAGCAGCCCAACCAGCAGCCCAGCCACCAGCCCAACCAGCAGCCCAACCAGCAGCCCAGCCACCAGCCCAACCAGCAGTCTAAGCCCTGGGGTAAGACATCTTTCAGAAAAAGCCCACCAACTCTAACCCTTCATACGTGAAGAGGAAGCTCCAGGGGCTTCTCGGTCCAGGTTTTCGGGCTACCAGCCCATTGGACACAAGTTTGAGTTTCCCCCCTTTACCCAAGAAGAGGAAGTTCTTCACACATCACTCAGCCCATATAAATTATTTAGAGCTCCTTACTGTGTGGAAGGCTCTGAATAATTTTCTACCTCACTTGCAGGGGTATGATGTCCCGTGTCGACCCATGTCCCGGGCAAACCCTCTTTATGGGGATTGGCGCCTCCATCCTCAGATAGTGGGTCTGCTGTAGAGGAAGTTCGTCCAGGCCTTGTGCGAAAACGCCCATTGTCCTATGTTCTTCTCGCTACGGGACGAGGATGCCCCCCTCGGCGTGCTGCTCTACGCATTTCCTCCCCTTTGCCTCATAACGCCGACTCTGGCCAGGGTGAGGGAACAGAGCTTGCCCATGATTTTGATAGCTCCCAGGTGGCTCTCAGAGATCATCACTCTGCTGTATGCCCATCCGTGGCCCCTCCATTATGCACAGATCTTCTGTCCCAAACCAACGGGGGAAATGTACCACCCACACCCAGACAGGGTGGCCAGGGTGTCCCTGTAGACTGAACACATGATATGCATGTGCACACCGCCAGTGTTTTCGTGGATTCACATTTTTTTCTAAATTATGTTGGTGGAGTTGGGGAGGTGGAGGGATGCCAGAGCGAGGTGATCGAGCAGCTGCTTATTTGCTCCGGCAGTTAATTGAAAGGTTAGATGTGTTCACTCCTCCTGAAATTAAGTTGTGGACTTCACTAAAGTCTATTTAGCGGCTATCACTGCATGTCATGTGGGGTTCGACGGCGCTATGGTGGGGCAACACCCCCTTATTCATAGATTTATGAAGGGCGCGCACCGCTTTCTTCACCAGAAGAGCAGTTCCTGAGTTGATCTCTCCATGGTGCTGGAGGCATTGTCTCAACAGCAGATTGAGCCCCTGGGAAATATTTCCCTTAAGCTTCTGTCTTTCAAGACAGCTCTGCTCCTGGCCTTGGCGTCAGCCAAACGTGTCAGTGATTTGCATGCACTTTCTGTTCATTCCTCGTGCACTAAATTCTCTCTCAGTGGAGATAAGGTTTTTCTCAGGCCCTACCCGGCCTTTATGCCAAGATGCTTCCCGGCGTTCACGTGTGAGATGATTGAGCTTTCCGCTTTTTACTCGCCTCCTTTCTCCCCCACAGAGGATCAGAGGTTCCTGTATGTGCCTTGTGGGTTTACTTTGACAGGACCAGCTCGTTTAGAAAAAGCGACCAACTTTTCATCTCTTGGACCCCCCCGCACTCAGGGAACGCCATTTCCAAGCAATGCCTCTCTCATTGGCTTGTGGAAGCTATATCTTTGGCATATGAATCTAGCGGAGTGCAGAGCACACTCCCCTAGGGGTATGGCTGCCTCTTGGGCTCTATTTAAGGGAGTGTCCTTGCAGGACATGTGTGCTGCTGCAAGCTGGGCCTCTCCCCATACATTTGTCAGATATTACCGGCTCGATGTCACCAGGACCCTGGTAGCTCAGTCTGTCTTGGGTGTGGGCTCTTCGTAGCCTCGTACTCTTTAAGCCTGGGCTGCCTAGCCCAGCGTATTTATGTCACTAAGCATGTTTTGAATCTGCACCTGGCACAATATAATTCATTATTTTGAGTGTGAGTGTGTCTCTAACACGAGATGATGAAAGAGAACAATAGGTTACTGTTCGTAAACCCGGTTCTCTGAAACATTGAGGGGAGAGATTGCCCCGCTTGCTGCACGAGAAGCGAATATGCTCACTGAGGAAAGATTCTGTCTCTCATGCCAGACTTGGTGCAACTGGTTCTTCTGCAGAGGTCATGTGCGAATGCCCTTCCTACAGGTGGATCTCCAACACGAGATGATGAAAGAGAACCACAACCATCCAATCAATTCCCCACGGACAAAATCAAGTCCCGCCCTACATACTTTAACTCTGCTGTTAAATTCACATCAACATTTGACTTCAGTGCCAAAAAGGCTCCATGCTTGAAGGGAAGATGAATCATGTGTCTAATCCTCACACCAATATGAATGATGTGTCTGCCTTTCAGCCATTACTGTGTGAATATTCCGGAAAGTCTTCCCAAACTCCTGCTGTCTGTCAAGTGGAACTCGCGGGACGAGGTGTCGCAGGTACGGCAGAGAAGAGGATTCACACACACCTCTCTCTGTCCGCCGGTTTCTCATGTATCTGTGTGTGTGCAGATCTACTGCCTACTGAAGGACTGGCCGCTCATGCAGCCTGAATCCGCGCTGGAGCTGCTGGACTGCAACTTCCCTGATCCGATGGTGCGAGAGTTCGCCTTACGCTGCCTCGTCCAGGGACTCACCGACGACAAGCTGAGTCAGTACCTGCTGCAGCTTGTGCAGGTGTGTGTGTGTGTGTGTGAGTGTGTGTGTGTTTCAGAGGTTTCATGTCTACCTTTACTCCTGACATGTGTGTGTGTTTCAGGTACTGAAATATGAGATGTATCTGGATAATCCATTAGCGCGGTTCCTAATCAAGAAAGCGTTGACCAATCAGAGGATTGGACATTTCTTCTTCTGGCATCTGAAGTGAGTTCAGGCGTCAATCTCTGTGAATCTCATGAAAACACATCCGGGTCACAATCGGCCCAAAATCAGAAAAAAACGCACTTGAATCAGACTTTATTTTCATGGCACTCACACGTTTTGCCTCCAAACTCTCATAACTGTGATGTAAAAAACTCTGCAATGCAACTTTTTCATTAAAACCAGATGTATAAATTATATTCACTACAACATCGACCATGACGTATTACAATAATCAGATTTCTTTGGTGTGTAATGGACATGTTTTGTAACTCTGGTACAGGTCCGAGATGCACAACAAGACGGTGTCGCGGCGCTTCGGGCTGCTGCTGGAGGCCTTCTGTCGAGCTTGTGGCATGTACCTGAAACACCTGAACAGACAGGTGGAGGCCATGGACAAACTGGTGAACCTCACGGACACACTCAAGCAGGAGAAGAAAGACGAGACGCAGAAGGTGCTTATGATTGGGCAGTTTCAGCGTTCACAGGCACTAGCAGAGAATCTGTCACGAATCACCAAACATTAAAGGATTAGTTCACTTAAAAAATGAAAATTCTGTCATCATTTACTCACCCTCAAGTTGTTTCAAACCATACAGGTTTGGAGCAACTTGAGGGTGAGTAAATGATGACAGAATTTTCATTTTTTAAGTGAACTAATCCTTTAACGTTCGCCCCGCTGAGATCCTCAGCACTGGACTCAGATACGACTGGACATCTCAAGCACACACACACACACATGATAGAAAGAGAGATGAATGTGACTTACCTGATCCAGTGATTATAAATTCATCCTCGCTCAAGACTTCATGCTGAGACTCAGTACTGCGTTTGATAGGTTCATTAAGCTCATGCTGCACTCTGATTGGCTATTGCAGACTCAGATGAAGTTCCTGGTGGAGCACATGTCCCGTCCAGATTACATGGAGGCGCTGCAGGGGTTTGTTTCTCCTCTGAACCCTGTTCACCAGCTGGGGAATCTCAGGTACACACACACACACACACGCACACACACACATATACTCATACAAACACTCATACACACACACACACACACACACACACACTCACACACACATATACTCATACAAACACACACACACACACACACACACACACACACACACACACGCACACTCACACACATATTTACATTTACATTTACATTTAGTCATTTAGCAGACGCCTTTATCCAAAGCGACTTACAAATTAGGACAAAAAATTCAGCGAGTCATCATAAAGAGGCAAAAACAACAACAACGCAAGAAGTGCTCAAAATACGAAGTTCAGGTATTATTCAGAGTAGCATAAGCCTGATAAGTGATGTTTCAAAGGGAAAGGATTTTTTTTTTTTTTTATAAGGTTAAGTGCTCACGGAAGAGATGGGTTTTCAGCTGTCTTTTGAATGTTGTCAGGGATTCTGCATTCCGGATGAGGGTGGGGAGAGCGTTCCACCAGCATGGAACTGTGAATGAGAATGTTCTGGAAAGTGATTTTGTGGCTTTCTGTGATGGAACCACGAGACGTCGCTCGTTGACCGATCGTAGGTGTCTGGTAGGGATGTAGACTCGTAGGAGTGAGTGAAAGTAGGAGGGAGCTGAGCCTGTGATGGATCTGTAAGCAAGCGTCAGTGCCTTGAACTTGATGCGAGCAGCGAGAGGTAGCCAGTGCAGAGAGGTGAACAGAGGAGTGACGTGGGCCCTCTTGGGCTCGTTGAAGACAAGACGAGCTGCAGCATTCTGGATCATCTGTAGGGGTTTGGTCGCACATGCTGGAAGTCCAGCCAGAAGAGCATTGCAGTAGTCGAGCCTAGAGATGACCAGGGCCTGGACGATAAGTTGCGTTGCATGCTCAGTTAGGAAAGGCCTGATCTTCCTGATGTTGTGCAGTGCAAACCTGCATGATCGAGCTGTCTTTGAAATGTGATCAGTGAAGGTCAGCTGGTCATCAAACGTTACTCCAAGATTTCTGACCGATCTTGATGGGGTGATTAATGATGACTCTAGCTGGATGGTGAAGTCGTGCTGTAGAGACGGATTGGCAGGGAGGACGAGAAGCTCAGTCTTTGCCAGGTTGAGCTGCAGGTGATGTTCCTTCATCCATGTGGAGATGTCCGCCAGACAGCTTGAGACCCGTGCAGCTACTGTGGGATCATCTGGTTGAAATGAGAGGAAGAGCTGCGTGTCATCA
>CM038640.1:35281122-35283622 GCA_021554675.1 Leuciscus idus | reverse complement strand
CAAGAACAAACACACGCTGACTTCTGATACTATATCTGCCGTTGAAAGATATGCAAAAAATATACAGTATGTAAACCATGTATACACCTATATACACAACCTATATATACACTGCGAAAAATGATCTTCTTCCTGAGTATTTCTGTCTTGTTTTCCAGCACAACTATCTAAACATTCTTAAATCAA
Source organism: Leuciscus idus (assembly GCA_021554675.1). Lineage (NCBI taxonomy): Eukaryota > Metazoa > Chordata > Actinopteri > Cypriniformes > Leuciscidae > Leuciscus > Leuciscus idus. Next base: position 35,283,436 of record CM038640.1, on the reverse strand, counting down.
GATACATTTACTGGAGAAGCAAAACGACTGAAGATATTAAGCTGCTAATTTCTTAAGGGGAACGCAGTATGAAATACATTTTTTCCTCCCGTCTTATATTTCTCCACCGGAACACTACAATCTCATGAAGCATTGACATAATTCAATTCAGTTTTTAAACAGGATGAGATCAATCTTTCTGCACCAATTGCATCCTTGATCTTGACATTTGCAGGAACTTTAAGGTTGCAGGATAGGATTGGAATTATGGGAGACTTCACATATGGGAGGGTAGATCCGTCATCGGGGTCCTCAGGTGGGCACCCTCTTCCGCTGATGTTTGGTTGATGAGCCCACAACGTCTCCAGAGGGCTCAACACAGAGGGCTCAATTGCCCCCCTTGCTATTCTGGACCCAATGAGTCTTGCCTCTTCATCCAGAGTCTCTGACTGCTTCTCTCCGCTGCCTCCCATGCAGTTTTAATGGTTCGGCGCAAGCTCTGGCTTCTGACTCCCAGGTCTCTTAGCAAGTTAGTAGTATATGATGCCAGGAACCCACTGCATCCTACTTCCACTCGGCGGATTCAGTGTTCCATCCACAAAGTTGTATTTCAGCAGCCAGCTCAGCATATGTTAGGTATCTATGCTCATAAGCCTCTTCCACTGAATCTTCCCAGGGTACAATGAGTTCAATGATGAAGATGTTCTTCACAGAGGGCGACTGGAGAACTATATGAGGCGTGAGGGTAGTGGCTGTGATCTCTGCCGACCACCACCAGCATCTTCCAGTCACAGTTCATTTCCAGTGCAGTATTTGATGTCACTAAGTACTCCCTTGACAACAGAGATGCTCTGTGATGTGGAAGCTTTTATCTTCATTCGGGCCCAGCTGATATTCTCCTCTAGTTTTCTGAGTAGTCTTCTAGTGTTGGTCAGAGTAATGTCATCCATATAGGCTCTGAGGGGAGGGAGGCGCAAGTCCGAATTAAGTCGCTCTCCTCCCAACTTGAGGCTCGAATGATGGCCATCGTAAAAGCCAGGGGTGAGATAGTGCCTCTTGCCATAATGCCAAATTCCAAAGCTTGCCAGAGGTGGTAACCTCAGAAACTGCAGATCTTGGAAATATGATTTCACCAAAGTTGTAATGGTGTCCGGAATATAAAAGAAGTTGAAAGCAGCCCAAAGGAGATTATGGGGGACTGACCCAACACTGACCTGAATTGAAAAGGTCCATTTTCTCCACCTTTGCCTTCTGGATCTGGTGCCATATCATACTGGAATGTTCTAAGCACCCAGAAAGCCCTGATGTACCTGCTTCTGTACTGCTGTATCAATGTAGCTGTTTCTTTGCAGGTATTCAGACCATCTCTTGGTAATGATTTTGAAAAAGACTTTACCCTCAACATTTAGCCGGGATATTGGTCAAAACTGGCAGATTCTCTGAGTCCTTATCCTTCGGGATCAGAACCCCTCCTGCCCTACTCCATACTTTGGGTTTAATCTTCTCCTTCCACACTATCCTCATGAGCCTCCAGGGAAACCTCAGGACTTCCGGTGTGTTCTTGTACACCTTGTATGGGACTCCATGTGGCCCTGGGGCTGATGCCCATCTTGCGTGATGGACTGAATTGGGAGAATTGATTGGTGGGATATCTGGTGGAACTGACATTTGTTTGTGCCGTCTTGGGTCAGAGTGTATCGTCTTCAAGTGATCCTCCAGATCTTTCTTTGTTACTTTCAAGCCCCTTTCACACAGAGATTCCGGAAAATACACGGATAAAGTGACCCGGGATTTGACCCGGGTTCGTTTGATTTTGGTTCATTCACACTGCCAGTGATTTTCCGGACTCAGAGAGTGCGTTCACACACAACCCGTAAAAATGCCGTAAAGACACGTGACATCGATGTGACTTGTAATCTCAGCAGCGTCTTAAGTTTGCTTATGAGCTGCGATCTCTCTCTCGAGAAACCACGCTTGTGCATTTTTTCTCTGATTCGATCATAAAATTGCGCTTTACGTACCGTTTCACAGCTGGCGAACGATCCCGGCTTCAGCGTCATCACTACGACACGGCATTATTACGGCTTTTGTTCACACAGCGCGCGTTCCGGGACTGAACACGGCAATGTTACTAGTACCCGACCCGGCATCGATCCCGGCATAAATCCCGGGTCGAGTTTGCGTTCACACAGAAGGCGCTCTGGCAATTTGCCGGCAATTTCCCGGGTTCAAAGCGCTGTGTGAAAGGGGCTTCAGAGTTCCTCCCTTATGAAAAGAATTTGAAGGGATCATTAAAGTCACTGAGTTCTTGTTTGTTCTTTTTTACTCCTACGTC
>CM038640.1:35253622-35276122 GCA_021554675.1 Leuciscus idus | reverse complement strand
CTTTATAAAGATGTTTATGAAATGGTAACACTCGTAAGTATAAATGGAGCTGTAATTCATCATAAGCACGGGCTTCAAAGAAAGGGTTATCAAACGTTTGTGTTCATAACTTTGCCATAACCTGCAATAGCAGTTCTCAGATCTGATCACATGATCAACATGAGAGCCAATCGTCTGAAAGCGTCTGAATCAGTGAGTAATACTGACTCTCATTCCTCACGGCGACTTCCTGTCACATGACTCTGTTAGTGCAGTACTGACGATACTGCATGTTTATTTCCTCTGGTGTGATGAAGTGCATCTCTGCTGTGTGTGTGAGCACAGACGCACTGAGCGAGCAATAACACACACACGCACAGACGTAGGTGTAGTAATGAAATCACTGTACTGTAATGATGATGATACAATCAGGAGTTCTGGGTGTTTGTTAGTGGATGTTTAATGTTTTACAGTCATTTATTAAACTTTTTTTTAAAATATAAAGGCTGGTGGGTTATTTGTGTGTTTAAAGGCCTGTCCACCTCAAGAGGGGTAACCCGCGCTAAACACACTCGCTTCAGCCAGATATGGTGTGCAGAACAAGTCCACGATCTGTTGTCCACAGTGATATATGAAGCTCACGTTCTCCCTGAGTCTCAGTGCGGCTCATCCGTACGCCACGGTATAGAGAAATACAAACTTTATACAAATTCCGACTTTATTACTCGCAATTACAAGTTTATATCCCACAATTCTGACTTTATTACTCGCAATTACAAGTTTATATCCCACAATTCTGACTTTATTACTCGCAATTACAAGTTTATATCCCACAATTCTGACTTTATTACTCGCAATTACAAGTTTATATCCCACAATTCTGACTTTATTTTTCGCAATTAAAAGTTTATCTCGCAATTCTGACTTTATTACTCGCAATTACAAGTTTATATTCCACAATTCTGACTTTATTTTTCGCAATTAAGAGTTTATCTCGCAATTCTGACTTTATTACTCGCAATTACAAGTTTAAATTCCACAATTCTGACTTTATTTTTCGCAATTACAAGTTTATATTCCACAATTCTGACTTTATTACTCGCAATTACAAGTTTAAATTCCACAATTCTGACTTTATTTTTCGCAATTACAAGTTTATCTCGCAATTCTGACTTTATTACTCGCAATTACAAGTTTAAATCACACAATTCTGACTTTATTTTTCACAATTACGAGTTTATCTTGAAATTCTGACTTTATTACTCGCAATTACAAGTTTATATTCTACAATTCTGACTTTATTACTCACAATTACAAGTTTATATTCCACAATTCTGACTTTATTTTTCACAATTACGAGTTTATCTTGAAATTCTGACTTTATTACTCGCAATTACAAGTTTATATTCCACAATTTTGACTTTATTACTCACAATTACAAGTTTATATTCCACAATTCTGACTTTATTACTCGCAATTACAAGTTTATATTCCACAATTCTGACTTTATAACTCGCAATTACAAGTTTATATCCCACAATTCTGACTTTATTTTTCTCAATTACGAGTTTATCTCGCAATTCTTACTTTATTACTCGCTATTACAAGTTTATATTCCACAATTCTGACTTTATTTTTCTCAGTTACAAGTTTATCTCGCAATTCTAACTTTATAACTCGCAATTACAAGTTTATATCCCACAATTCTGACTTTATTACTCACAATTACAAGTTTATATTCCACAATTCTGACTTTAATACTCGCAATTACAAGTTTAAATTCCACAATTCTGACTTTATTTTTCGCAATTACAAGTTTATCTCGCAATTCTGACTTTATTACTCGCAATTACAAGTTTAAATCCCACAATTCTGACTTTATTTTTCACAATTACGAGTTTATCTTGAAATTCTGACTTTATTACTCGCAATTACAAGTTTATATTCTACAATTCTGACTTTATTACTCACAATTACAAGTTTATATCCCACAATTCTGACTTTATTACTCTCAATTACGAGTTTATCTTGCAATTCTGACTTTATTACTCGCAATTACAAGTTTAAATCCCACAATTCTGACTTTATTACTCTCAATTACGAGTTTATCTTGCAATTCTGACTTTATTACTCGCAATTACAAGTTTAAATCCCACAATTCTGACTTTATTTTTCTCAATTCTGAGTTTATCTTGCAATTCTGACTTTATTACTCGCAATTACAAGTTTATATCCCACAATTCTGACTTTATTTTTCACAATTACGAGTTTATCTCGCAATTCCGACTTTATTACTCGCAATTACAAGTTTATATCCCACAATTCTGACTTTATTTTTCACAATTACGAGTTTATCTCGCAATTCCGACGTTATTACTCGCAATTACAAGTTTATATTCTACAATTCTGACTTTATTTTTCACAATTACGAGTTTATCTTGAAATTCTGACTTTATTACTCGCAATTACAAGTTTATATTCTACAATTCTGACTTTATTACTCACAATTACAAGTTTATATTCCACAATTCTGACTTTATTACTCGCAATTACAAGTTTATATTCTACAATTCTGACTTTAGTACTCACAATTACAAGTTTATATCCCACAATTCTGACTTTATTACTCTCAATTACGAGTTTATCTTGCAATTCTGACTTTATTACTCGCAATTACAAGTTTAAATCCCACAATTCTGACTTTATTACTCTCAATTACGAGTTTATCTTGCAATTCTGACTTTATTACTCGCAATTACAAGTTTAAATCCCACAATTCTGACTTTATTTTTCTCAATTCTGAGTTTATCTTGCAATTCTGACTTTATTACTCGCAATTACAAGTTTATATCCCACAATTCTGACTTTATTTTTCACAATTACGAGTTTATCTCGCAATTCCGACTTTATTACTCGCAATTACAAGTTTATATCCCACAATTCTGACTTTATTTTTCACAATTACGAGTTTATCTCGCAATTCCGACGTTATTACTCGCAATTACAAGTTTATATTCTACAATTCTGACTTTATTTTTCACAATTACGAGTTTATCTCGCAATTCCGACTTTATTACTCGCAATTACAAGTTTATATCCCACAATTCTGACTTTATTACTCACAATTACAAGTTTATATTCCACAATTCTGACTTTATTTTTCACAATTACGAGTTTATCTTGAAATTCTGACTTTATTACTCGCCATTACAAGTTTATATTCCACAATTTTGACTTTATTACTCACAATTACAAGTTTATATTCCACAATTCTGACTTTATTACTCGCAATTACAAGTTTATATTCCACAATTCTGACTTTATAACTCGCAATTACAAGTTTATATCCCACAATTCTGACTTTATTTTTCTCAGTTACAAGTTTATCTCGCAATTCTGACTTTATTACTCACAATTACAAGTTTATATTCCACAATTCTGACTTAATTTTTCTCAATTACGAGTTTATCTCGCAATTCTGACTTTATTACTCGCAATTACAAGTTTATATTCCACAATTCTGACTTTATTACTCACAATTACAAGTTTATATTCCACAATTCTGACTTTATTACTCGCAATTACAAGTTTATATTCCACAATTCTGACTTTATAACTCGCAATTACAAGTTTATATCCCACAATTCTGACTTTATTTTTCTCAATTACGAGTTTATCTCGCAATTCTGACTTTATTACTCGCAATTACAAGTTTATATTCCACAATTCTGACTTTATTTTTCTCAATTACGAGTTTATCTCGCAATTCTGACTTTATTACTCGCAATTACAAGTTTATATTCCACAATTCTGACTTTATTTTTTTCAATTATGAGTTTATCTCGCAATTCTGACTTTATAACTCGCAATTACAAGTTTATATTCCACAATTCTGACTTTATTTTTCTCAATTAGGAGTTTATCTTGCAATTCTGACTTTATTACTCGCAATTACGTTTATATTCCACAATTCTGACTTTATTACTCACAATTCTGACTTTATTACTCGCAATTACAAGTTTATATTCCACAATTCTGACTTTATAACTCGCAATTACCAAGTTTATATTCCACAATTCTGACTTTATAACTCGCAATTACAAGTTTATATTCCACAATTCTGCCTTTATTTTTCTCAATTACGAGTTTATCTTGCAATTCTGACTTTATTACTCGCAATTACAAGTTTATATTCCACAATTCTGACTTAATTTTTCTCAATTACGAGTTTATCTCGCAATTCTGACTTTATAACTCGCAATTACTGTCACATGCCTGTCCTGTCTTGTGCTGCACATGGGTGTTTGTTGTTTTGGGCCATGTGCTCCTGTCTATTGTCTAGCCCCTCCCATCTTGTTATCTGATTATTGGTTAATTTGTCCCACCTGTCTGTCTCGTTACCCTCCTTTGTTTGTTCCCCTATTTAGCCTCCTTGTGTTCGTACTCGTTGTCCGAGTTTCCCCGTTCCTGGAGTCCTGAGTTTTTGAGTTTTTGTACCTTGTCTGCATGTTACTAATAAATTTCCTCTGCATCTGTATCCTCGTCTCACGTTAACTATTTCGTGACAATTACAAGTTTATATTCCATAATTCTGACTTTATTACTCGCAATTACAAGTTTATATTCCACAATTCTGACTATATAACTCGCAATTACAAGTTTATATTCCACAATTCTGACTTTATTTTTCTCAATTATGAGTTTATCTTGCAATTCTGACTTTATTACTCGCAATTACAAGTTTATATTCCACAATTCTGACTTTATTTTTCTCAATTACGAGTTTATCTTGCAATTCTGATTTTATTACTCGCAATTACAAGTTTAAATCCCACAATTCTGACTTTATTTTTCTCAATTACGAGTTTATCTTGCAATTCTGACTTTATAACTCGCAATTACAAGTTTAAATCCCACAATTCTGACTTTATTTTTCTCAATTACGAGTTTATCTTGCAATTCTGACTTTATTTTTCTCAATTACGAGTTTATCTTGCAATTCTGACTTTATTACTCGCAATTACAAGTTTATATTCCACAATTCTGACTTAATTTTTCTCAATTACGAGTTTATCTCGCAATTCTGACTTTATAACTCGCAATTACAAGTTTAAATTCCACAATTCTGACTTTATTTTTCTCAATTACGAGTTTATCTCGCAATTCTGACTTTATTACTCGCAATTACAAGTTTATATTCCACAATTCTGACTTTATTACTCGCAATTACAAGTTTATATTCCATAATTCTGACTTTATTACTCGCAATTACAAGTTTATATTCCACAATTCTGACTTTATAACTCGCAATTACAAGTTTATATTACACAATACTGACTTTATTTTTCTCAATTACGAGTTTATCTTGCAATTCTGACTTTATTTTTCTCAATTACGAGTTTATCTTGCAATTCTGACTTTATTACTCGCAATTACAAGTTTATATTCCACAATTCTGACTTAATTTTTCTCAATTACGAGTTTATCTCGCAATTCTGACTTTATAACTCGCAATTACAAGTTTAAATTCCACAATTCTGACTTTATTTTTCTCAATTACGAGTTTATCTCGCAATTCTGACTTTATTACTCGCAATTACAAGTTTATATTCCACAATTCTGACTTTATTACTCGCAATTACAAGTTTATATTCCATAATTCTGACTTTATAACTCGCAATTACAAGTTTATATTCCACAATTCTGACTTTATTTTTCTCAATTATGAGTTTATCTTGCAATTCTGATTTTATTACTCGCAATTACAAGTTTAAATCCCACAATTCTGACTTTATTTTTCTCAATTACGAATTTATCTTGCAATTCTGACTTTATAACTCGCAATTACAAGTTTATATTCCACAATTCTGACTTTATTTTTCTCAATTACGAGTTTATCTTGCAATTCTGACTTTATAACTCGCAATTACAAGTTTATATTCCACAATTCTGACTTTATAACTCGCAATTACAAGTTTATATTACACAATACTGACTTTATTTTTCTCAATTACGAGTTTATCTTGCAATTCTGACTTTATAACTCGCAATTACAAGTTTAAATTAAGTGTAATTAATTTTGAAACTTATAAAGCATAAAAATATGTATTCAATTTACATATTAAAACTAGTGTATGAAATGGCAAATGTAAATTATATAATTTAATTTTAATTTTGCACCAAAAGTATCACAAATGTAATGGCAAATGTAAATTTAAATACAGAAATGCATTGTCATTTTGCATTTTACATTTCAAATTGACTATTGCTACCCATATGGTTCCATAGTTGTCCCTGTTGTGAAGGGGAATAATTCAGTCAAAAATAAATATCTCACAAATATTTAGCAGAACTGCATGAATCGACATAAACTGTATTTACACACACAGTTCACACGACTCAGTGTTTTCCACATCGTTATAACCGTCTCTTCTGTGATTGGCCGGCTGCTGTGATTGGCTCCCGTCAGAAGGACGCTCTCATGTGGTTTCGCATGTTCTTCAGCTCCAGCTCCAGTTCTCGTATTTTCTCGTCTCTCTGCTTGAGTTGCTCCTGCAGATTCTGAATCTGGTGACACGACACCTGCGAGATTCAAACGCACAGCGTTACGACCTCTGACCTGTGAGAAAACCACATGACCTGACCTCTGTTTGCGTCTGACCTCTGAGGGCTCGGTCCGGCTCAGATCTGAGCGTGTGCGTGAGGAGATCCAGTCGTGGCTCTCGGTGTCGTCCTCCGTCCAGTCCTGTAGGTCTGCGATGATGTCAGGGGGGTGTTCTGCGTCCTGATTGGCTGGAGTCTCTGCTTCATTCGGGCTGCTGTCGAGTGCGATGATGTCAGGGGGGTGTTCTGCATCCTGATTGGCTGCTTTAGCTCCAGGTCTCAGAGACATCAGCAGCGGCCCTGCATGAATGACCGAGCATTTACATTTATGCATTTAGCAGATGCTTTTATCCAAAACAAGAAACAAAAGCAATTCGTCAAGAGGCCATCAACATTCGCCAGGTTCACTAGTGGGGAATTAAAGTTGTGACATCGTCAGTTTGAAACATGGCAGAAACACTGATCTATATTGTAGATAATATCCTACAACATCTATAATCTGAGTATAGAGATCAATGAGTGGAAAGCTTGTCTCTGTTGAGAATGGTGTAAAGTCTCATTTAGTTGTAATACTATGTATAAACATGTGATCGAAATGAATAACTTTTATCGTTTATAATTCAGATGTAGTTATTTGGGTGTATTGTTCACAGTATCATTCATGTGTTGGTTTAGACTGCTCCCATACAGTTCTCCCACAAGCACTTGAAGGCAGCATTTACTCGCCCTCCTCCAAACTAAAAAGGCTTTTCGTTCAATTTTCGGAAAACAAATGAAGATCTACATGAGTCGAGCAGTTTGGTCCAAATCTCGTGATGGGATACGATCGCTTTATATGATGAACAGATTTAATTTAGTCTTTTATACCATGTATTTTTGTACTTTTTGAAACGTGATTATGTGAACGAGGGTGAGTAAATGATGACAGAACTGCACTATAATTTCAATAAGAGTCTAGTTTGACTGGCCTTTATTCTGTCCCATCAGCCACTCATCTGCGGTCAGGGCTGGTTCATTGGCTGCTGTCACAGGATAAATATCCTCCTGAAAACCATCAGACCGCTGACAGAAACACAAACATCACATTCCATCACAACCTCATTAACAGCTTGGGAAACCTCCCACATATGCTCCTCCCACATACAGGCTCCTCCCACATACGATTGGGTGTATTGAATCGAATCGAATGCGCATGCGTTGAATCGAATGCGCATGCGTTGCGTCTGAACGCGTTGTTGTCTTTGGAGCTCTATCGATTTGATTTATAATTCTTGATTTTTCTCTTTAAACTCACTTACAACGAACATTTTCTACTTTTCCTCACTGAGAAGCACTACTGCTCAAACCTCATAATTACAACACGGACTGTTGAGCAGACGCGTCTCAAGCCTTTTAGTGATCCAACTCCGGATACTCTTATAGGTTACTCCAGTGGATCACGGCTGAACGCGTCTTCTCCACACTCACTTACAAACAAAAATTTTTTTCACCTATCGTGCGTCTACTCTACACCCTTACCACTAAAAAGACGGATTATATCCAAGACTTCAGTCATAAATTAGTATTAATATTGATAGCATCACTGGTAGCTTCGTTGCTAACTCACTGTCCATCTGTTAAAATGGCGAATATATCAGATGTAAGTAGTCTACCTTTTGGTGCAGGTGAGGACACATTTGAGCTGCACGCACTGCAGTCTGAGCTGGAAGCTGTTGAGAAACAGATCCACGACCTTTTATTGAGACAGGCCGAGCTGAGAGACCGGCGTTTAGCTCTTGAAACATCACGCGCCGATGTACACAAATCAGTGATTAACGTTACTAACCCGCTGACTCCGACCTCGTCTACTCCGTGCGTTTCTCAGCATCGGTCGCGATCAGCCATGGTCTCGTTCACTCCGGCTCCAACACGCCACCACGAAGCCTGGGTGATTCCGCAGCGGAAGGCGCGAGTCAGGTCTAGACCAAGACTCTCTCCGACCATCCCGGTTTTCGAGTTATCCACACAAAACCGCTTCTCCCCTCTTCGCGAAACAGAACGCGATGCTGTGATCATCGGCGATTCCATCGTTCGGCACGTACACGCTACGTTAGGTAAAAGTAAGGTGCACAGTCACTGTTTTCCTGGTGCTCGTGTTTCTGAAATCGCTGCTCGCGTTCCCGAGATCCTGAACGGTGATGAGCGCGTCGGAACTGTGGTCCTGCACGCGGGAGTGAACGACATCAGGCTGCGCCAGACGGAGGTTCTGAAGAAAGACTTCAGGAATCTGATCGATACGGTATGCAGCACATCGCCTGAAACAACGATCATTGTGTCAGGACCGCTTCCCACGTACCGACTAGGGCATGAAAAGTTCAGCAGATTATTTGCGCTAAATGAATGGTTAATGTCATGGTGCAATGAGCAGAAACTGCTCTTTGTAAATAATTGGAATCTGTTTTGGGAGCGTCCTAGGCTTTTCCGTGCTGATGGCTTACACCCAAGCAAATTCGGAGCAGATCTTCTGTCGGATAACATCTCCAAAATGTTAAATACCGTTTGACTAGTAACCAAAAGTCCAAATCATAGTCTCTGCTGCACCAATTTAACTGATATAAATACTAGTGTAGAACATTGCATAGAAACCGTGTCTATTTCTCGTTTAGTGAGATCAAATAATAAATCTACTGCAGGATCTAGGAAAAATCTAATTGTTATTAAAACAGAAAATGTTGCTATTAGTAAACAAAAACAATTTCTAAAGCTAGGTCTTTATATAGGTATTAATAGGTGTTATATTGCACCTATTAAATTAAAAAAGGTCAGAGAGAAAATTAAAGCACCATGGTACAACAATACTACGCATGTTCTAAAGAGAGAAACCCGTATTTTAGAGCGTAAATGGAAACAAACTAATTTAGAGGTCTTTAGAATCGCGTGGAAAGACAGTATGTCACATTATAAAAAGGCCCTAAAAGCGGCCAGGGCTGAGCACCTCCGCAAACTAATAGAAAATAACCAAAACAATCCAAGGTTTTTATTTAACACCGTGGCTAGACTAACAAATAAACAGACGTCAACCGAACAAAATATCCCGTTACAGTTCAGTAGTAATGATTTCATGAACTTCTTCACTGAGAAAATAGAAAGCATCAGAACCACAATTGTAAACGTTCAATCTTCAATTGCGCCTTATAATTCAGCTTCAATTATCACCCCGCAAGAACAATTACAGTGCTTTACAACTATAGAACAAAAAGAGTTAAATAAACTTATCACTTCATCTAAAACAACAACATGTTTATTAGATCCTATACCAACTAAACTACTGAAAGAAGTGTTACCTGTAGTGGAAGAGCCTCTCCTCAATATTATTAACTCATCTTTATCTTTAGGTCATGTTCCAAGAACATTTAAACTGGCAGTTATAAAACCTCTCATTAAGAAACCACAATTAGATCATAATAATCTAGCAAATTATAGACCCATTTCAAATCTTCCATTTATGTCTAAAATATTAGAAAAAGTGGTGTCCGCTCAACTGGGCTCTTTCTTGCAACAAAATGATATCTATGAAAAGTTTCAGTCTGGATTCAGACCGCACCATAGCACTGAAACTGCGCTCGTTAAAATCACAAATGATTTACTTTTAGCTTCTGACCAAGGCTGTATCTCAATACTAGTTTTACTTGATCTTAGTGCTGCATTCGATACTATAGATCACTCAATACTCTTAGATCGACTACAAAATTATACTGGTGTTCAAGGACAAGCATTAAGCTGGTTCAAATCATACCTATCTGACCGCTACCATTTTGTCTATTTAAATGGAGAAAAATCGATCATAACTCCAGTAAACTATGGAGTGCCGCAGGGATCTGTGTTAGGCCCTCTGTTATTCTCAATATATATGATGCCACTTGGAAATATTATAAGGAAACATGGAATTAGTTTCCATTGTTATGCTGATGACACTCAAATATATATTTCATCACGGCCGGATGAAAACGCTAAATTTTCCAAATTGACAGAGTGTGTTAAAGATATAAAAGATTGGATGACGCGTAATTTTCTTTTATTAAATCCAGACAAGACAGAGGTAATACTTATTGGTTAAAAAAACCGCCCACAAAACCTCGCACAATACAACTTTAACATCATAGGATGTCCTGTTACTTTATCCTCTACAGTAAAAGACCTAGGTGTCTTTTGAAAATCATATTTCATATGTTACAAAAACAGCCTTTTTCCACCTTAGAAACATTGCTAAGTTACGCAATATGCTATCAGTTTCTGATGCAGAAAAGTTAGTTCATGCATTCATGACCTCGAGACTGGATTACTGTAATGCTTTATTAGCTGGTTGTCCTGCATCCTCAATAAACAAGCTACAGTTAGTCCAAAATGCCGCCGCTAGAGTTCTTACGAGATCAAGAAAATATGATCATATAACACCGATTTTATCATCACTGCATTGGTTACCTATAAAGCTCCGTATTAATTATAAGGTATTGCTACTGACTTATAAAGCCCTAAACGGCTTAGCTCCAGTCTATTTAACGGATCTTCTATCGCCCTATAATCCATCGCGCTCTTTAAGATCACTAAATTCAAGGCTTTTGGTCATACCTAGGATATCCAGAACCACCAAAGGAGGGAGAGCATTTTCACATTTGGCTCCAAAACTCTGGAATAGTCTTCCTGATACTGTTTGTTGCTCAGACTCGCTCTCCCAGTTTAAAACTAGATTAAAGTCGCATCTCTTCAGCCAGGCATTCATATAATATTTTTAATCTTACAGTTCAAACTACAATCCGGCCTCTAGCTCATAAATGCCAGAGGAGAACTGGCCCCCGACTGAGCCTGGGTTCTCCCAAGGTTTTTTTTCTCCATTAGGTCACCTGATGGAGTTTTAGGACACCATTAGGTCACTTGATGGAGTTTTTCGGTTCCTTGCCACTGTTGCCTTTGGCTTGTTCAGTTGGGGATATTTTGGGGATATTTAATTTAATTTTATCAATCAATAAATTCCACTTGAAACAAACCTTATTGTATTATTTTAATTTAATACTGTGAAGCTGCTTTGATACAATCTGTATTGTGAAAAGCGCTATACAAATATACTTGACTTGACATACCGAGTCCTCCCACCCATATGCTCCTCCCACACACAGGCTCCTCCCACATACTGAGTCCTCCCACATATTGAGTCCTCCCACCCATATGCTCCTCCCCACACACAGGCTCCTCCCACACACAGGCTCCTCCTATATACTAAGTCCTCCCACCCATATGCTCCTCCCCACACACAGGCTCCTCCCATGTACTGAGTCCTCCCCACACACAGGCTCCTCCCCCCATATGCCCCTCCCCACACACTGAGTCCTCCCACCATATGCTCCTCCCCACACACAGGCTCCTCCCATCATATGCTCCTCCCCACACTCTGAGTCCTCCCACCATATGCTCCTCCCACACACAGGCTCCTCCCCACACACCGAGTCCTCCCACCATATGCTCCTCCCCACACACTGAGTCCTCCCACCCATAAGCTCCTCCCACACACAGGCTCCTCCCACGTACTGAGTCCTCCCAGCCATATGCTCCTCCCACACACAGGCTCCCCCCCCATATGCCCCTCCCCACACATGGGCTCCTCCCCACACACAGGCTCCTCCCACACACTGAGGCCTCCCACCCATAGGCCCCTCCCATCGGCGGCCCTCGTCTCAGGTGTGCTCTTACCGTCCGCGGCACACAGAAGCTCAGCGGCTCCAGCAGATCTTTGACGGTGAGCAGCCTGTAGAATCTGAACACCTCACACACACTGATGTTCAGGCCACGCTTGGGCATCACACCTAAACACACAAGCCAACCAATGACTGTCCAGAGTGGAGCACAGCAGTGCTCATGTCAACATCACTCTATATGTGTGTGTGTGTGTGTACCCAAGCAACATCACTCTATATGTGTGTGTGTGTGTGTGTGTGTGTGTGTACCCAAGCAACATCACTCTCTATATGTGTGTGTGTGTGTGTGTGTGTGTGTGTGTGTGTGTACCCAGGCCTCTCTGAGGGGACGTAGACCGATACTCGGACAGGAAGTGAATGAAGGGTCTCTCCGCACTGACCACATAATACCTAATGTTACCATCACCCTGAAACACACACACACAGTTCAATTATTTTCTTACTACCTGTACAAATATCAAAAAATTATTAAATCAAGACAATTGATAATGATATATGTCTTGTTTTATGAAAAAAATTATTAAAATTCAGTAAGTTTCTTCTTAATTAAACATCTCATGAAGACACTCCACAGACACAGAGACACACACAGCCTAACACAGGCCAATAGCCTGTACCTGTACTGTGGATCTTAATCTTAACTCTTTCCCCGCCACTGTTTTTTTAAGTTGCCAGCGCCAGCGACTTGCTCATTTGCACAAAAGTTTAATGGCCCCCTGAACATTCTGCTGTATGAATATCTGAACATTGCAATTTATCAAAAGAAAGAACCCCGTTTTATCCTAGCTTCATGCATTCTTTTTTTTATCAACACTTGTGGGGTAGGTGTGTGGGTAAATAAATAAATACAAAAAGCAACATTGAGCAAAAAGCTGAGAAAATCATGTTTTCGTCAAAGTCTACATCCAGATGGGATTCAGAGAGATGATCAAACACAGATCGAGTCCCTAAACACCTCAAAGCTTCAGTCCTCTGGCTCGTCCTGTAGCTCGTCCTGTAGCTCGTCCTGGCTCGTCCTGTAGCTCGTCCTGTAGCTCGTCCTAGCTCGTCCTGTAGCTCGTCCTGTAGCTCGTCCTGTAGCTCGTCCTAGCTCGTCCTGTAGCTCATCTTGTAGCTCGTCCTGTAGCTCGTCCTAGCTCGTCCTGTAGCTCGTCCTGTAGCTCGTCCTAGCTCGTCCTGTAGCTCGTCCTGTAGCTCGTCCTGTAGCTTCAGTCCTGTAGCTCGTCCTGTAGCTCGTCCTGTAGCTTCAGTCCTGTAGCTCGTCCTGTAGCTTCAGTCCTGTAGCTCGTCCTGTAGCTTCAGTCCTGTAGCTCGTCCTGTAGCTCGTCCTGTAGCTCGTCCTGTAGCTTCAGTCCTGTAGCTCGTCCTGTAGCTTGTCCTAGCTCGTCCTGTAGCTCGTCCTGTAGCTCGTCCTAGCTCGTCCTGTAGCTCGTCCTGTAGCTTCAGTCCTGTAGCTCGTCCTGTAGCTCGTCCTGTAGCTTCAGTCCTGTAGCTCGTCCTGTAGCTTCAGTCCTGTAGCTCGTCCTGTAGCTCGTCCTGTAGCTTCAGTCCTGTAGCTCGTCCTGTAGCTCGTCCTGTAGCTTCAGTCCTGTAGCTCGTCCTGTAGCTTGTCCTGGCTCGTCCTGTAGCTCGTCCTGTAGCTTCATTCCTGTAGCTCGTCCTGTGGCTCGTCCTGTGGCTCGTTCTGTAGCTCGTCCTGTGGCTCGTCCTGTAGCTCGTCCTGTAGCTCGTTCTGTAGCTCGTCCTGTAGCTCGTCCTGTAGCTCGTCCTGTAGCTTCAGTCCTGTAGCTCGTCCTGTAGCTTCAGTCCTGTAGCTCGTCCTGTAGCTTCAGTCCTGTAGCTCGTCCTGGCTCGTCCTGTAGCTTCAGTCCTGTAGCTCGTCCTGTAGCTCGTCCTGTAGCTTCAGTCCTGTAGCATCAGTCCTGTAGCTTCAGTCCTGTAGCTCGTCCTGTAGCTTCAGTCCTGTAGCATCAGTCCTGTAGCTCGTCCTGTAGCTTGTCCTGTAGCTTCAGTCCTTTAGCTCGTCCTGTAGCTTCAGTCCTGTAGCTCATCCTGTAGCTCGTCTTGGAGCTCGTCCTGGAGTTCGTCCTGTAGCTCGTCCTGGCTCGTCCTGTAGCTTCAGTCCTGTAGCTCGTCCTGGCTCGTCCTGTAGCTTCAGTCCTGTAGCTCGTCCTGGCTCATCCTGTAGCTCGTCCTGTAGCTCGTCCTGGAGCTCGTCCTGTAGCTCGTCCTGGAGCTCGTCCTGGCTCGTCCTGTAGCTCGCCCTGTAGCTCGCCCTGGAGCTCGTCCTGTAGCTCATCCTGGCTCGTCCTGGCTCGTCCTGTAGCTCGTCCTGTAGCTCGTCCCGGCTCGTCCTGTAGCTCGTCCTGGCTCAGTAACGTTGGGCTGTTTTGATTTATATGTTACTTAATGATCGTGTTATTTTACATATGCATCTGCTTACATGTGATAGCGCTTGTTTCTGATTCTTCTTCGCCTGTGTTTAGATCAGGAGATTCTGTACTCTTTCAGAAGATGTGTCATAGCGCCCCCTACCGTATAACAATGTAAACACAGAAAGCTGGAAATTTCTGCCAATGACGGGGAAAGAGTTAATAAATCATATTTTGCAAACAGCTCTTGAGTCTCTAGATCATTCTGTAATTGTGTAATCGATCGCTGAACCCGGATCTCGCTCATTTTCTAACACTGGTTACGCCCCTGCTAAAGTGGCCCATCGACAGCTTTCTGAAGTTATAAGCAAACATAGACGTTTATCATATCTTGTGTCCAGTAGATGGCGCTGTCCAGGAACTGCTCATGTACCCTCAGCTTATGGAGGTGACAGCACACACCACGTTTCTTCTCAATACGCTAAAGCGTTATATAGGCTCATGTCAACTGTGGCGTACTCACCGTCAGATTCATTGTTGCGTTATACGAGAACAGTTCGACCTATCAAAAAGCCTTTGATAACTTTTTGTCTTCATCGTCTAAAGACGATTTGTGCCAAATTTGGTGAAGTTCTGACTCATGGTTTAGGGCTAGTTCACAAAACAAATTCAAAATGGACCTTTCCAGCCAGATACAGCATGTGTGTGTCGGCATCATAGAACGGGAAAATGACTCCCGAACCTCCATCCAAATCCTCCTCCAGTAACGGCTCGGACAGATCCTCCTGCAGACAAACACACCTTATAACACATCCGCTGAATACACACACACACACACACACTGAACATGAGTGCATGTGTGTTACCAGATCCCACAGGGCAAACTGTCTCTGGTTCCAGCAAGAATTTCCCGTGGACACCAGCATCTTCAGATCCCACAGGAACAGGATCCTGGACACTTTACGAGAGCCACTACAAGACTCCTGGAGGAGAGGAACGTCACAGATGAAGCTCATGTCTTTATCGTAAGACATGATAAACACACACACACATACACACACACACACCTGCAGCACTTGTCCAGTCCGCGGCTCGATGATTCGGATCTTCTTGTCTTTGCAGACCGTGGCCAACAGACTTCCATCTGCATTAAAACTCAAACAAACCACCAGCTCAGAGTGTGTGTTTATCACACACACCGGCACCTCTGGTGTGTCTAAACGCCACACAAACACCTACAACACACACACACACACACACCGCTGACAGACTGATGATTTCAAACACTTGTCAGAAACATGATCTACGTCCAGCGCATCAGTACATCAGAGACTAAAGGACACTTATTAATCTTTAATCACTGTTAAACGGTTTAGTTAGAGGAGAACTGGATCCGAAACAGTGTGTGTGTGTGTGTGTGTGGTCATACCTTGCAGTCGTAGGCAGAGCTTAACAGCAGGTCTCTGGCGGTTGGATGCCACTCGATGAGCGAGACCCTGCGGCCGTGAGCGAGCAGATCTTTACTGGGAACCGTCAGGTCCACCTTCAGTCCGTTAGGAGGGATGTTCCACACCTTCACCTACACACACACACACACACACACACACACACACACACTGCTCTCATGTCATCTGAGATCTCGCAATTCTGTTCAAATTAAAAAAGGTAATTGCACATTTTTATCTCACAATTCAGACTTTTCTTCTTGCAATTGCGAGTTAACATAATTTTCGTCGAAATTTTTTTTCATAACGATCTCTTAATTGAATTGCGCGGCTCTCTCGCGAGAAGTGAATCAAACTGACGCTCACCAGGTGCCGTGTGATTGGCTGTTCACTGCACATTTCACACTTTCCGCTGCTTTAGAGTTAATCACAAACTCTGGATCAAACCTGAGTTGACAGAGAACGTTTAAACCAAGCTTTGTGAGACCGCTGGACCTGATCTAAACCAGGCTGGATTAATCTGGATTTATCAACTCTAAACCTACTCTGAGTTTGTTCAGCTAGCTTCATGCAACAGAGGTGTGTAGTGTTTCAGCTCAATTGTGTAACAAGCAACAGGGCAATTGCAAAAAAAAAAGGAAGAAAAAAAATCAACTTTTATCTCAAAACTCGCAATTGCATCTCACAATATCTACCTTTTTTTTTTTTACATCTCACAATTCTGAATTTTTTTGATTCCACCATGGATTAATTTTTTTTTTGCCTTTCTATCTTGAAAATCTGTCATTAATCTTGCAATAGCAAATTAACATCTTCATTTAACTTTTTATCCTAAAATTCTGACTTTTTCTCAAAAAAAAAAAAGGCAAAATTGCAAGAATTTTTATTTTTTTTATAAACTCATAATTGTAATCCTTTTTTCTGTAATTCCGTTTTTTTCCCTTCCCGCAACGGAATAAACAATTAAAAAGGTAATTGCGACTTTTTATATCACAATTCTGATGTTTTTCTTGCAATGTCAAACTCACATCCTGACTTTTTTTTTTTTTTGATATGCGAGAACAAAAGTAAAAATTATGAGCTTTAAACAAAAAAATGGTGAGAAATAAAGTCTGAATTGTGAGATAAACATGTGCATTTTTTTATTCTGTGGTGGGAATAAGTTTCTCCGTCAGATTTTCCAGGCTTGAGTACATGATGACAGGCCTCCTGAAGAACTGACCGTACAGTCCTCAGAACAGGAGGCGATGCGCAGGTCGTTAAACGGGTCCCACTTGATGTCCAGCACACGAGCGCTGTGACCACACACACGCGGATGCAGAGGACTCACACGGCCCGTCTGAAACACACACACACACACACACTGGGTCAGAGCAGGCTGTGTTGTGTTGTGTTGTGTTGTGTCTAAGGGGGAGTGGCCTTAC
This sequence comes from Leuciscus idus, assembly GCA_021554675.1. Lineage (NCBI taxonomy): Eukaryota > Metazoa > Chordata > Actinopteri > Cypriniformes > Leuciscidae > Leuciscus > Leuciscus idus. The sequence continues at coordinate 35,258,570 of CM038640.1, read as the reverse complement.
GTGACGGACAGAAATGACAATGAAGGCCCCGCCTCCTGTACACTCGGTCACCACGGCGATGAAGCGTGGATTGACGGCACAGAACTGGTTGTCCTGGACACTATGCGTGATTGACAGCCCGTGGCACCGCCCCTTAACCCCCGCCTTCCCGATCACATGATGAAACGCCTCACAGGAGTGACACTGGGACATCTGAAACACACACACACACAAACACACACACATACACACACACACACACACATACACACAATGACAGGGTTATCATTACATAATGACTGACAGGATGTGTGTGTGTGTGTGTGTGTGTGTGTGTGTGTGTGTGTGTGTGTGTGTGTGTGTGTGTGTGTGTGTGTGTGTGTGTGTGTCGTTCAGTACTGTAGTTTTGTTCCTCCGTGTGTGTGTATGTGTGTGTGTGTGTGTGTGTCGTTCAGTACTGTAGTTTTGTTCATCCGTGTGTGTATGTGTGTGTGTTTTGTCACGGATTCAACCATCACGGCAGAGGCAACCATCATAACTGGCGACAACATTCAACTCCTTGACACTCAAAACATCAGAAGGACAATAATTGATTACTTCCATTTGCGTATGATACAGCACTGGACAGGCCTACGCCTACAAGGACAACTGGCCTGCCTGCCCTGTGCCGACCATAACGTATCACATACAGTTCTGAAAAACACAGCCCTACAAGATGACACCACAGATTTACAATTAAAGCTCGTCTTCAGGTACTACCAACAAAGTCCAACTTAGCAACATGGTTTCCATCTGCACATGAGCCGTTTTGCTTGCAACATCACAGCCGGAAAAGAGAGACGATCGCGCACATCCTTAATGGCTGCTCTGCCTACAAAGGACTGTACATCGCGCGCCACGACCGTATTCTTGCACTCTTAGTGAAGGAGCTCAGAGACAATGTCAACCTTACCACAATCCATTGTAACGAAAAAATCAAGACAGGCTGGTTCTTCCCCCCACACGAACAGTGCGCTACATTGGAAACTGCCATAAATCACTTTCCAAATACACCTGACATAGTTGTAATTAATGAACACACCAAAGCTGTTACAATAATAGAAATTGGTTGCTCTTTTGATGCTTACATGGATACCTTTCCTGCATAGCTTTCCTGTAGCTCATTGGTAAGAGCATTGCGTTAACAACGCAAGGTTGTGGGTTCGATCCCAGGGGATTGCACATACTGATGTATAAATGTATAGGATAATGCAATGTAAGTCGCTTTGGATAAAAGCGTCTGCCAAATGCATAAATGTAAATGTAAATGTAAATACCTGCTATTCTTCAAAACTGTTGAAATATCAACCATGGTACAATGTTTTCAATAACTTTGGCTATTCCTGTAAAGTTATTGCCCTCATTTTTGGTAGTTTAGGCCATGTGCACAAGCTGTGTGTAAGAGGTTTGCAGATTTGCGGACTACATAAGAACAAGGCCAAAAAACTGACAAGATATTGCTCTGTATCAGCAGTAATTGGTAGCCTCTATATATGGAGGCGTAGGTGCCACCTTTACCCTTAATGTGCATAATGGACTGAGATATTGGCTGCTGTTGTACACCTTTCTGTCAAATTTGGATTATGCCATGATATATGCTTATCTTTTAATTCAAATAAAGAATTTAAGTGTGTGTGTGTATGTATGTGTGTGTGTGTGTGTGTGTGTGTGTGTGTGTGTGTGTGTGTGTCGTTCAGTACTGTAGTTTTGTTTCTCCGTGTGTGTGTGTGTGTGTGTGTGTGTGTGTCGTTCAGTACTGTAGTTTTGTTCCTCCGTGTGTGTATGTGTGTGTGTGTGTGTGTGTGTGTGTGAGTGAGTGAGTGTGTGTATGTGTGTGTGTGTGTGTGTGTCATTCAGTACTGTAGTTTTGTTCCTCCGTGTGTGTGTGTGTGTGTGTGTGTGTGTGTGTGTATGTGTGTGTGTGTCGTTCAGTACTGTAGTTTTGTTTCTCCGTGTGTGTGTGTGTGTGTGTGTGTCGTTCAGTACTGTAGTTTTGTTTCTCCGTGTGTGTGTGTCGTTCAGTACTGTAGTTTTGTTCCTCCGTGTGTGTGTGTGTGTGTGTGTGTGTGTCGTTCAGTACTGTAGTTTTGTTCCTCCGTGTGTGTGTGTGTGTGTGTGTGTGTGTGTGTGTGTCGTTCAGTACTGTAGTTTTGTTCCTCCGTGTGTGTGTGTATGTGTGTGTGTGTGTGTGTCGTTCAGTACTGTAGTTTTGTTTCTCCGTGTGTGTGTGTGTGTGTGTGTTGTTCAGTACTGTAGTTTTGTTCCTCCGTGTGTGTGTGTGTGTGTGTATGTGTGTGTGTGTGTGTGTGTGTGTGTGTGTCGTTCAGTACTGTAGTTTTGTTTCTCCGTGTGTGTGTGTGTGTGTGTCGTTCAGTACTGTAGTTTTGTTTCTCCGTGTGTGTGTGTGTGTGTGTGTGTGTGTGTGTGTGTCGTTCAGTACTGTAGTTTTGTTTCTCCGTGTGTGTGTGTGTGTGTGTCGTTCAGTACTGTAGTTTTGTTCCTCCGTGTGTGTGTGTGTGTGTGTGTGTGTGTGTGTCGTTCAGTACTGTAGTTTTGTTCCTCCGTGTGTGTGTGTGTGTGTGTGTGTGTGTGTCGTTCAGTACTGTAGTTTTGTTTCTCCGTGTGTGTGTGTGTGTGTGTGTGTGTCGTTCAGTACTGTAGTTTTGTTTCTCCGTGTGTGTGTATGTGTGTGTGTGTGTGTGTCGTTCAGTACTGTAGTTTTGTTTCTCTCTGTGTGTGTGTGTGTGTGTGTGTCGTTCAGTACTGTAGTTTTGTTCCTCCGTGTGTGTGTGTATATGTGTGTGTGTGTGTTGTTCAGTACTGTAGTTTTGTTCCTCCGTGTGTGTATGTGTGTGTGTGTGTGTCGTTCAGTACTGTAGTTTTGTTCCTCCGTGTGTGTGTGTATGTGTGTGTGTGTGTGTGTGTGTGTGTGTGTGTGTGTGTGTGTGTGTGTGTGTCGTTCAGTACTGTAGTTTTGTTCCTCCGTGTGTGTATGTGTGTGTGTGTGTGTCAAGTCAAGTCAAGTCAAGTTTATTTGTATAGCGCTTTTCACAATACAGATTGTATCAAAGCAGCTTCACAGTATTACATTTAAATAATACAACAAAGTTTGTTTCAAGAGGAATTTATTGATTGATAAAATTAAATTAAATATCCCCAAAATATCCCCAACTGAGCAAGCCAAAGGCAACAGTGGCAAGGAACCGAAAAACTCCATCAAGTGACCTAATGGTGTCCTAAAACTCCATCAGGTGACCTAATGGAGAAAAAAACCTTGGGAGAACCCAGGCTCAGTCGGGGGCCAGTTCTCCTCTGGCATTTATGAGCTAGAGGCCGGATTGTAGTTTGAACTGTGGGATTATATGAATGCCTGGCTGAAGAGATGCGACTTTGATCTAGTTTTAAACTGGGAGAGCGAGTCTGAGCAACGAACAGTATCAGGAAGACTATTCCAGAGTTTTGGAGCCAAATGTGAAAATGCTCTCCCTCCTTTGGTGGTTCTGGATATCCTAGGTATGACCAAAAGCCTTGAATTTAGTGATCTTAGAGAGCGCGATGGATTATAGGGCGATAGAAGATCCGTTAAATAGACTGGAGCTAAGCCGTTTAGGGCTTTATAAGTCAGTAGCAATACCTTGTAATTAATACGGAGCTTTATAGGTAACCAATGCAGTGATGATAAAATCGGTGTTATATGATCATATTTTCTTGATCTCGTAAGAACTCTAGCGGCGGCATTTTGGACTAACTGTAGCTTGTTTATTGAGGATGCAGGACAACCAGCTAATAAGGCATTACAGTAATCCAGTCTCGAGGTCATGAATGCATGAACTAACTTTTCTGCATCAGAAACTGATAGCATATTACGTAGCTTAGCAATGTTTCTAAGGTGGAAAAAGGCTGTTTTTGTAACATATGAAATATGATTTTCAAAAGACAGGTTGCAATCGAGTATAACACCCAGGTCTTTTACTGTAGAGGATAAAGTAACAGGACATCCTATGATGTTAAAGTTGTATTGTGCGAGGTTTTGTGGGCGTTTTTTTGAACCGATAAGTATTACCTCTGTGTGTGTCGTTCAGTACTGTAGTTTTGTTCCTCCGTGTGTGTGTGTGTGTGTGTGTGTGTGTGTGTGTGTGTGTGTCGTTCAGTACTGTAGTTTTGTTTCAGCTGAAGATCAACGTCTCATTAAGGATTTTTCCATCTCATGAATCATTGAACATCCTACAAATTTGGAGGATGAATGTTTAATGCTGTAAGAGATTGAGTTACAGAACAAGCCGTTACAACACAAAACATCTGACATCTAACCCGAACAGCGATTCTCACGCTCGCACAACTTTCTCTGTCCCGACACGTCGATCTACACTCAGTGTCGGTGATGCCGTCCATCAGCGGATCGTCACTCAATAACTTATAATCAATTAAAAGAAATCTAATCAGACCTAAATTTAGGCCTGAAAGTTTAGAGGCTTCATAAATGTTTTGTTCAAAAACCAATTTCCCCTTTAAAACGTCTCAGTTACGAATGTAGCCTTGGTTCCCTGAATAGGTCCACTTCAACGCTGCGTCACCATCGCTATGGGAACGATATACCATAACGCCTCACGTACCTGAGGATACAAACCTGAGTTCAGAATTAAAAGCTAAATTAAAACCCATATTCAGTGTGCAAAAGTCGGTGTATTGGCTTGAACCTGAACTTTAAATGGGACTCAAACCTCTTTTTACTATTGATAATAATAATAATAATAATAATAATAATATAACATTATTCCTATGACAGTAATAGCCATATATTGTAAAACAAATGCACTGAAAAATAAATAAAACTTTCATCATTAGTTTTGTCATAATTTCTATACATGTAAGAGATAATCCTGCGAGCTTTTATTTTAGCGGAAAACAAGTTTACAAACGCGTCTCATTA
>CM038640.1:35246122-35248622 GCA_021554675.1 Leuciscus idus | reverse complement strand
GTGTGTTCTCGAGCTCCAGAGTGTGTGTTCTCGAGCTCCAGAGTGTGTGTTCTCGAGCTCCAGAGTGTGTGTTCTCGAGCTTCAGAGTGTGTGTTCTCGAGCTCCAGAGTGTGTGTTCTCGAGCTCCAGAGTGTGTGTTTTCGAGCTTCAGAGTGTGTGTAGAGTGTGTGTTCTCGAGCTTCAGAGTGTGTGTTCTCGAGCTCCAGAGTGTGTGTTCTCGAGCTTCAGAGTGTGTTCTCGAGCTTCAGAGTGTGTGTTCTCGAGCTTCAGAGTGTGTGTTCTCGAGCTTCAGAGTGTGTGTTCTCGAGCTCCAGAGTGTGTGTTCTCTCGAGCTCCAGAGTGTGTGTTCTCCAGCTCCAGAGTGTGTGTTCTCGAGCTCCAGAGTGTGTGTTCTCGAGCTCCAGAGTGTGTGTTCTTGAGCTCCAACACTGTGTGTGAATGAGCGGCCGGAGCACATTAAGGGTTTTCTGTGAGAACGGTGTGTGTTAGCGGCCCCTAAGTTAATAACTAATGATCTTTACAACGGAAGTGAATCAATCAAAACTAACTTTATCTGGACAATAACTTTATTCTAGATCTGCTGTAAAGCCTAAACAATCTCTGTTACACACACACACATAACCACACACACACACACAGATGTTACCTCCATCCAGCACATCTGCATGATACTGTAGATGTGAGCTGACGCTCTCTTGGGCCGATAGAGCCGGTGTCCCTGAGTGACCATCATCACCACCTCGTGGTTCTGATTATGTTCATACGGCATCTTCCCTTCCGTAAACACTTCCCACATTAACACACCTGCGGAAAACCAGCACAACAACAGCAGCGTTAGCCATCGTAGCGCTCGATTCACCGTCACACACACTTCATCAGGGCTGGGTATCGAGATACACACTCTTTACACACCGACCGAATCGCCTCGATACCCTCGAGTGTCAGAAAATCTCTTGTTGTCCGGTTCCAAATCTTTTCAATATTGACACTGTTATTGAACTGAATTGAATCACACAGAATTGAATTCCTTTCATAATTGATTAAATTTGCAACATTGAGTTATTTAACTGAATTGAATCACACAGAATTGAATTAATTTCATAATTGATTAAATTTGCAACATTGAGTTATTTAACTGAATTGAATCACACTGAATTGAATTAATTTCATAATTGATTAAATTTGCAACATTGAGTTATTTAACTGAATTGAATCACACAGAATTGAATTAATTTCATAATTGATTAAATTTGCAACATTGACAGTTATTTAACTGAATTTAATTCATTTCATAATTGATCAAATTTGCAACATTGAGTTATTTAACTGAATTGAATCACACTGAATTGAATTAATTTCATAATTGATTAAATTTGCAACACTGAGTTATTTAACTGAATTGAATCACACAGAATTGAATTCATTTCATAATTGATTAAATTTGCAACATTGACAGTTATTTAACTGAATTTAATTCATTTCATAATTGATCAAATTTGCAACATTGAGTTATTTAACTGAATTGAATCACACAGAATTGAATTAATTTCATAATTGATCAAATTTGCAACATTGACACTCTTATTGAAATTAATTTAATCATTGAACTCAACTGAATTTATTTCATAATTGATTACATTTTCAACATTGACACTTATTGAACTGAATTGAATCATATTGAACTGAATTTGTTTCATAATTGATTAAATTTTCAACATTGACACTTATTGAACTGAATTGAATCATATTGAACTGAATTTGTTTCAGAATTGATTCACTTTTCAACATTGACACTTATTGAACTGAATTGAATCATATTGAACTGAATTTGTTTCAGAATTGATTCACTTTTCAACATTGACACTGTTATTGAACTGAATTTAATCAAATTGAACGTAATTTATTTTTTCATTATTGATGAACTTTGCAACATTGACAGTTATTTAATTGAATTGAATAGTTTCATAATTTATGAACTTTCCAACATTGATACTTTTATTAAACTGAATTGAATCAAATATGAACTGAATTGAATTTGTTTCATAATTGATGAACTTTGCAACATTGATACTCTTATTAAACTGAATTGAATCAAATATGAACTGAATTGAATAGTTTCATAATTGATGAAGTTTTCATGATTGATTCTGTTTATCACTGTGAAGCTGCTTTGAAATGATCTGTACTGTATGAAGCGCTGTAGAAGTCAGTAAAGCTGTGAACAGGAGATCCAGACACTGACCGAAGGACCAGACGTCAGATTTACTGCTGTATTTGCAGAAGTTGAAGACTTCAGGAGGAGACCATTTGACTGGGAACTTCGCTCCGGACGAACTCCAGTACTGATCGTCCAGAACGTACCTGAAGGAGAACAGAAACATCTGGAGAACATCGAAATATCTGGAGAACAGAAACATCTGGAGAACATCAAAACATCTGGAGAACAGAAACATCTGGAGAACATTGAAATATCTGGAGAACAGAAACATCTGGAGAACAT